>PYSP01000097.1:0-114790 GCA_003049395.1 Pseudohalonectria lignicola | reverse complement strand
CCCAAGGACCGCGACGGGACGATCTGGCCCGCCGACACGTACGTCGGCTTCCGCAGCCTCGGCTTCGGCTTGGTATTCTCGGCCCTGGTGACCTTCTTCCTGCACCTCAACCTCTCCTACCGGACCTGCCCGACCTGGCGGCCCGACCCGCGCCTGCGGATACGGATCGAGCGCATACACCGGGGCAAGCACCCATGTGACAGCGGGGTCGTCACCGAAGCGGGCGGCCTGGACGAGGACGCGTTTGAGGAGATGTGGGAGAGGTATGCCGAGGGTGGGGGGTTGACCCTGTGGGGGATTTTGAGGTTGTTGGGTGGGGCGATCCGGAGGGATGGGCTTTGGCTCCACGTGTTGCCGCACGCTGGATTTGAGTGTGAGTGTAATCGGCTTGCTTTCCCTTCTTCCATTATCCGACCTTCTCTCGCGTCTTTTCCGTCAATGGTGGCGGTCTATCTTTGAGGAGCATATGCTGAGTCTCATAGGGTTTGCGACGTACCTCATGCTCTGGCCTGAGGACGGGCGGATGAGCAAAGAAGAGGTGCGAGGCGCATGCGACGGCAGCTTATTCTACAAGGTCGCGGCAGGTAGGAGGGAAAAGGGAATCTGAGCAGGACTGACTTGGCGATGGATAGGAATGTGCACTAATTCAAGACGCCTAAGCCATGACCAAGACTGTGACTTCGTATTGGGGGGTTTTGGCGGTCTCAACTGTCGCCTGGGGACATGACGTAATATGCAAACTTAAGAGCCCAAAAGTACGACAAGCTACTGGGGTCTGTTGTGCTATCGCTGCATTTAATCTTGCTAAGGGACTGTGTGTGTTCTTTGTGCGCCACTGAAAGCTACCCGAGCAAGCCATGGGAGTTAAGGCCAACGACAACATCCCATTCCATCGGGCACCCCCAACGGCAGCCATTGGAGCCAGTCGCCCCAAACACTTGCTGATTCGCCTCAAGGCCTCTCAGCCTTCTCGATCTGGTCGGCACCAAGGCCGATCCTCTTCTCCGCCGCGGCGTCGGACGAGTCCTCATTGGTCTCGGCCCGTTCGAGGTCGTCGTCGACCCTCTTGCCCTCGCTCTGGATGATGTTGTGGCCGGCCGGCAGGGCCTTCTCGAACTCGCGGCCCCTCTTCTCCGGGCCGAACGCGGTCCAGACGGCGATACCGAGCGCGATGATGGCCGTGGCGATGCCCATGGTGGGGCCGTAGGCCTCGCGCAGCTTGCCCGTGTGGGAGCGGATGAAGTGGGTCTCGGAGATGGCGTTGACGATCTGGGCCGAGGGGGACGAGATCATGTTGCCGATCTGGTAGGTGATGCCCGGGAAGGCGGAGCGGAAGGCGGGAGGGGAGAGCTCGTTGAGGTGGATGGGGATGACGCCCCAGGCACCCTGGACGAAGAACTGCATGAAGAAGCCCGAGGCAGAGAGGGACGCCTCGCTCACGGGCAGGATCCAGGCCGGGATCAGGGCGGCGCTGATGAGGGCGCTGCCGATGATGGCCCGGCGGCGGCCGACCCACTGGCTCATGTAGCCGATGATGGTGCCGCCCACGCAGGCGCCGGCCTTCATGAGGATCGACGCCCTCGACGCCCCGTCGTTGGCCATCTCCTTCTCCGTCAGCATGAAGGTCGTGTAGCTGTCCTGCGACGTGTGGCTGTAGTAGTTGAACCACGTCATGAGCACGATGCAGTAGAGCGACATCTTCCACTCCTGTCGGAGCATGAGCCTGGTCTCCTTCCAGAAGGCCGACGGGTTCTTGCCCTTGTTCTTGCCGACCTTGCGGGCCTCGATGAACTGCTGCGACTCCGGGAAGAGGCAGCGGATCAGCCCCACGGCGATGGAGATGCCGGCCGCGATCCAGAACACCGTCTTCCACGAGTCGGTGCTGCCGCCGACGCCCAGGTTGGCGCAGGCGGCGCACACGTAGCCGAACGAGTATCCCTGCTGGAGGATGCCCGACATCAGGCCGCGGGCGTCGACGGGGCTGTTCTCCAGGGCCATGGCGATGGCGTTGCCGTAACTGCAGATTTGCTTGTCAGTTCCAGCGCAGGGCGAGGAGATGCAGCAGAGGAAAAATTATAGGAAACAAAACAATCATAGGAAACAAAACATACACTCCGCCCATAAAGAGACCGAAGAGAGCCCGCACGGCCAGGAACTGCTGGAAGGTGACGCTGTAGATGGTGGCAATCTGCAGCAGGCCCAGGACGATCATGTTGATGACCATGGGCCACTTCCGACCCCACTTATCGCCGGCGAAACCGAAGAAGGCGGCGCCGACGCTGCGCAGCAGCAGGGTCAGGGTGATGGCTGTGGAGATCTCCGTCTTGGTCCTGCTGTAGTAGGTGGCCAGCTTGACCTGCTGGATGGAGAGGGCGTGGAAGTCGAAGGCGTCGGCGGTCCAGGCCGCAAAGCCGACGACGAAGAAGAGCCAGTCCCTCGCCGAGAGCTGCGCCATCAGACTCACGGGGTTGCGGAGCGGGGCGGGGGTCTGCCACTCTGTGTGCGTCTCGCCGGCCTCGTTGGTCACGACCACCCGCTGCTTCCACTTGAACAGGTCGCCCCAGGCCTGCTTGGCCATGGGCAGGACACCCTTGGCAATAGGGTCGGCCGGCTCGTTGGTGGACTGCATTGCGGCTGTGTTGTTGTCTTAAGCTGTTTTTTATAAATGCTTCTGCTTC
The DNA here is from genome assembly GCA_003049395.1 of Pseudohalonectria lignicola. Lineage (NCBI taxonomy): Eukaryota > Fungi > Ascomycota > Sordariomycetes > Magnaporthales > Ophioceraceae > Pseudohalonectria > Pseudohalonectria lignicola. The sequence goes on along the minus strand of PYSP01000097.1, from coordinate 112,112 downwards.
CCGTGGCACGGCAGGCTTGGTTCGCGGCTGTCCCCTAGGGTCTCGGCGAGCTTGGCGGTCGCTTTTGGGAGATCAGCCAAGCTGTGGGTGATTGGTCACGATGTGTGCAACCCAACCAACGATGAAGGAATGAAGAAAGTAAAGGAGAATTGAAGCGGTAGGTAAAGCGGGAGCACAGAGAGAGGGAAAGCCAGTCGTCCGACCAGTCTCAACCAGAGCAGAGCAGAACGGAAGTCAGGAGGGGCTTATCGTGAAGGCTTACGCTCAAACTTCTGCCGTATCTCTGGGGATTCAACGGAGAGGGGAATCTGGGTCCTTTAGTAAAGTTGAGAGGGAGCGTGAAGGGCATGTCCCGCCCTTCCTCTCTGTCCAGTCGCACACAGCACTCTACACTAACCCGGCCGGAATCCAACATCGGGATCCCATGCCCACTGCCCCACGTTTGACATGCTTAAGTCGACCAGTGGGTTTCATTTTCCCCAAGCTCACATCAGTGTCGCCTCCCCCCCTGTTCATTCACTCGATGGACAGACATTGGGGCGGTCCCCAGCAAGGCTAGCTTGCCATTTGCCTCGTGTGGAAATAGCGAGTCCCATGGGACTGTAGCTGGCCCATCCTTCCGAAAGGCCGCAGGGTTCTTTCCACAAAGGATGGGTGGGGGTGAGATGGTACGAGATATCATCTCTGCTCGTCTAATTTGGGTGGCCTTTCCCTCTCTAGCGACCGAACTCCACGAAATTCCACGTCGTGCTCGACTCATGCTCTGCGTGAGACTGTGGGGGAGACTGAGGATTTTCCGTCCATTATAGACGTCGATTGTAAGCACAAATAGGGAAGGGTGTTGCTCGCCATGCTGCGGGGTGATGCTGGGATTAGCATTCGTATTGGGGTAGTAGGGGAGTTTTTTGTATTTTCACTTCGCAGTTGCCGAGCTCGGTGACCGTATGGGGACCAGGCTTGTTGGGGACATGTTTGCAGTGTTGCCGTATCTCATTGCCGTCAAGGTACTACGTATAGCCACGAATCCCGACGGTCTCAGCAAAAAAGAGGTGTCAAAGGAAGTCGATCTCTGCACCGCACGGCGACGGGTACTACGGCACATTTGACCACCAGGTTTGAGGACCTGAAGGTCTTGGCTCAAGGAGCAAACGTAGCGGGCAAGGCGGGGGTGGCAGGTGATGAGAGCCTCTTACTGGCCAAGCCTGCGATCGAATGCGCCAAGAAGAGCCATGTGGAAGGTGGCAAGGTGGGAGGGCGGGCCTTGCAGGAGGGTTGCACCGAAAACAAAAGATGAAAATAAGAAGAAAACCGGGAGACTAGTCGCTCTCGTCGTCACTTCGGTCAAATTATGACAACGAGAATGATGAAGAAACACCAAGGCAGCCATACTCCGTACTTACGGACATAGTGGGATGCGATCGACCATTTTTTCGAAATTATTCTGGTCTCATGTTTGGGATGCTGGGGTTTGCTAGCCTGGGCTAGCGGGAATTTTGGCCTGATAGAGATGAAATGGATCCGCCGCTTTTGCTTGCGGGGAAGTTTCGGGGTCCCCGCCATACGCTCGCCTTGTTCTTCTACCAACAATCCAACCACAGCAACGCCATCTCGCCCACTTCCCTTATCATTCTTAGTGTGGAGCCAAAGATGTTTTCCTCGTCTCCATTCATTTCTCGGGACTTGAAATTTGCACTGAAGGCCTAGGCTGTTAATGGTATCTCCAAGGCTCTGACCTGCTCCTCTCGACCGAAAATGAAGCCATCTATCATCAGGCAGGTCACCGAGGTACTGGAAGACGGAGCTGCCAGACCAGCTCGCCCAATCCATAGCCAGTATTGTACCCAAGAAAGAGAGAACATTCGACGACATCATTCTACAATTCTCTTTATCCCCCACGCGTCCGTTGCCTGTTTCTCCCGACGGGTAGGCTGAAAAGCTTTCCCGTCGGCAAGCCCACGCAGGTCGCCTGAGAGCAGCCGAAGCGGAGGCTCTTTTCCCTCGTAGGCAAAGTCTAAAGACAAGCAATGCCACAGCCGTTTCTGTCCGCGTGCCAAGCGCCTTGGGCACTGAAAGATCGCACTTACCAAGCCGGGCGGCGTTTTGCCCAGCCAAGCTTGGCGATCCAAGAGCCGACTTTTCCCCCCCAGCCAAGACACACTCCATGTAGCCCAGGACACGCGACACAGCCTACACATACCCGGTCTTGTTTCTTGCTGTCATTAAAGTTGACACGACCAACCGATTGAGGGTGCCTTTTTTCGGTCGTCACTTATGGAGCCCCCCTCGGCCAGTCTGTTCCATCATTGAAGCTCACATTGCTGGGAGGGCTTCGGCTGACTGGAGGTCGATGGGGAGGTCTGGTTCGGGTTGTATTTTAGGCTTGGCAAAGCCGCGGGAACCCCTCGTCTCCAACTCCGACCGCAATCGCGACTGATTTTCCCTGAACTGAAAATCATGCGGAGAACCCGGAGACAGACAGCCGATGCCTCATTACAACCTGCACACAAAAAGCGCGACTTTAGGTTACGATTTCCACGCACTTCCATATTTGGCAACAGTTTAGGAGCGATATTGATGCGTGCACAACCAATCCAAAAGCCATCTCCAACGAATCACAGGGCCAAGTCCGCAAGAACACCCATCCCAACAGAAATACCAAGACGCCCTAGAGAACTACTACCGACCGCGGCCACGGGGTGGAGAAGGCTCCCATCACGGTTGACAATACCAGGTTTTCTCGCCCGCCAAGGTTGGGATCGTGGATACGTCAAGGCAAATGAACCCGATTCTCACCGATGGAAGGCGAGCCACATTCCTCTGCACGCCTATTGTCCTCTTGATGTCTGAACATGCTAGGGCGGCCTGGATAGGTGCCGTTGTCAGCTCCCGCTCCGAAGGGGCATAATACATGACTGGGTGCCTCTTGGCTCCGATGGGGAGTCGTTCCCAATCCCGGAGCGGGGACTTCTTCGTTTCCTCGAATCCTGCTCCGGCCTGCTCCGATCCCAGCCTTCGCGCAGCCCATAGTAGTACCCAGATCCGCGACGTCGGTGGGGGTCAAGGACACACCAAGGCCCCCGCGTGGTCGTCGTGTGCCGCCTTGACCTGAATCATGGCACGCATGGCGTACTACCTAGAACCAGACTTCCAATCCCGAGCCGAGTCATGGCCTCCTGTACTCGGAGTCGAGGGGCAGTTGACAGCGCATCTGGATTAGATCCTGCTGTCCTGTTGTCTTTACCAGAGTGCCGGTTCATTTTCTGGTTCGGATCCTGCCTACAAAGTAGCAACCAATACTACAGCACCTATGCCGAACAATGCCACCCGATGCCAGGGTTTTGAGCTTTGCCAAGGGATCCATCCACCAAAGACAATCGGGTTGACAAATATCTATCTTTTCATCTCTAAATGCCCATCAGTCAACAACCTTCACAACCAGCCTAACCCCGCTCACCTTCCCGCCCTTCAACATCTCCAAACCCTCCAGCACCGCCCCGGCCCATCCTTCCCCGTCCCCGCCTCCAGTCTCCCCATTCCTCTCCTTTTTTCCCACCTCACCCTCCCATCTCCACCTTCCCGTCCCCCCCAAGACCTGCACAGGGTGAGGCCTCACCAAGCCCATCCAGACCAGCCTCTCGACAAGCCAGAACATCCTCCCCGCGAGCTCCCGCGCCGCCGGGTCCGCGTCCCGCTCGTAGCCCCTCAGGCCGACGGCGCGCCCGTACACGTCGGTGCCCATGACCCAGCTGCTCTTGACGACCTTCCTCGCCCCGGCGGGCTCGCCGCCAGCGCCGCCAGCGCCGGGCAGCCTCTCGAGCGAGACGTAGCGCCCGCCCGTGCGCCCCATGGCGGAGTGGCAGACCCGGAGCGACTGCGCCGCGCCGATGCAGTCGACGGCCAGGCGGAGGGAGTTCCTCGTCAGGGCCTTGATGCGCGAGGCGCAGGCCTCCGGGTCAGCGTAGTCGAAGGCTGCGGCGGCGCCGTAGGAGGCGACCAGGGCGTCGGAGCGGGGGGAACAGGTCGCTATCGGGGTGTAGCCTGCTCTGTGGTTGGTTTGGGAAGGGGTTAGGGCGCGCGCGTGTGCAGGTCTTATGGGTTGAGTTGAGATGCCATGGAAGTGGAGGGGGGCCGGGCGGGGGAAGACAGGAGTTACACTCACAGCCGCAAGAGCTGCATCGCCAGCGTCCCGCAAGCAGAACTGCCCCCATACACCAGCACGACCTTCTTCAGCCCCTCCAGGCCGAGAGTGCCGCCCAGGAGCGCGGCCTTCCTCTTCTCAAACCCCTCGCCGCCGTCCAAGTCCAAGCCCCGAATGGCGCCCTCGTCGCCAGCGACGCCGGGCAGCTCGACCCCGAGCTCCCTGTACAGGGCCAGCCCGACGCCGGAGAGGTTGCAGCCGCCCAGCGCGACCGCCTCCTCCCAACTCCACCCGTCGGGGACGCGCATCAGCACCAGGCCGTCCGCGTCGACGTACTCGGCGTGGCCGCCGGACAGGGGCCTCGCCGCGTCGGCCCCGTGCACGGCGCCGCAGACGCGGTCCCCGACGGCCCACGGCCGCCGTCCTGGCGGGGGGCACGCGTCGGCGCTGCTCCCCAGGTGGACAACCACCCCGGCGAAGTCGGCCCCGGCCCGGAGGCCGCCCGCACGCTGTCGGGCGGGCATCTTGTAGTCGGAGTGCGCCAGGGCCACGGCGTGCGTGCGGACCAGGATCGTGGTCGGGGTGAGCGGCGGGAGGCCCTGGGATGCGGAGGCGGAGAGCCCGCCGTCCGGGGTGGTGACGATTGCGGTCTGCCTCGTGGGGAGGGAGGTTGATGCCATGGTCGTCTCCGTTGAATGTTTTTTTATGCGGAGGAGGGGGGCAAGGCCGGACTGACTTGACTTGCGTGTCTTATCCAGAAATTTGGCAAACGCAACTGGGGCGGCCGCCAAGCTACAGAATGTGCCTGCTCCCTCGCAGACGCGAACTCCCTTTGTGGAACCTGCAGCCGCTCGCGGAGACCAGCGGAATCTCGGTATTTGAACGCTAGGGGAACTAGACTAGTACCCCCGGAGAGGCACCCCGTCAGCAGACGCCTGAAGCTGACACTCGTCTCATCTGATATACGCCAACGATACTCTTCCAAGGCCTCCCCCGTACGAAGCCGGTCTGACCCCCACCGCCCCATACCTGGGACGGGCCCCTCGCGGGCGGGATGATTACTGAACCCCATACGGAAGCTGCCTAGCTTGGCTGGGCATGTTGCCCGAATATGGGGAATGGTGAGGTAAGAAGGTGAGGGGGAATTGTAGAGGTAGTACGATATTATGGCATTTTTCCATCGTATGCACTGGCCAAAGAGTAAGATGGCGGGGGTTTGGGAGCGAGCTGGTTTTGGGCTGGCTGAGAATGCCGAAAGGGGGTGATCTCGTATCGATGTGCCCAAACAGAATTGACGGCTCGTAAAGCGGCAAGGACGGAATTCTCATGGCTTGGCGGGTTCGTGAACAACCCGGAAAATTGAAAGAAATCTAGCCACTTTGTCAGAATATTACGTGATATACAGCGATATAATAGTCGGTGTGCAACAACCGAGTGGCCAGCGCCTTGGTAATGGTATTATTCATTGGCAGATTCCAGCAAGGGCGTTCACGTCAGCAACCGCCACTTGGCTGAGATGCGCAACGTATGCCTGGACCCATCTCCGGGTTGACCACATATGGTAGGCAAGTGGATGACAAAATTAACGGCGCATTCAGTAACAGGTTGGCAGGTCTTCCTAGGGGTCTTCCGTCTCAGCGCCTCCTCAGTCCTTTTCGGTGCTGTTCGACCTCCTGTCCACCCTCTTCTGTAATTCCCTGTGGAATGAGACGTGTCACTCATGCCACCTATAAGCTATCTTGTCTTACTGCTTGGCCCACAATCCAGTTTCTTGTCCTAGCCACTATTCACTTGCTCTCTGCCAATAGTAGACGCGAATGATTGTTAGCGAGGGGCGATTTAGGATACCCCCGGTCTACGAGGCAATATTCCTCGATTGAGCAAGCCGAACTCAAGCTCAGCCAGGACTGTCGCCAAGCTACCAGGAGCAGTCTTCTGGATACAAAAGACCATCGAAATCGTAAGGGGTCTCCTTAGCATCACTGCAAAGTGACCAAGATGGAAAGAGGTAGACTGAAAAGGGGAAGTGGGTGCCTGAAAAGCCGTCTACAGAGAGATCATGGTGGACCAATGCCTGTGACGACGATTACACATGTGATTCAGAGGTGTACCAGTCTGATGACAGGTAATGAGGCCGGATTCTCGGAGGAATGGCGTGGACCGTTTCCCATTCAGCGACTCATAGTCTTATAGATACAAATACACGGGGTAAAGGAGCCGAAGCCACTCTTGACTCTGGATATTACGGGCGGATCAAAACAGCCTGCTGCAAACCGAAAGTTTCAACAACTCACCTACATGTTCCATCCCAACTAAGCGCCATTCCTTGATCTCACCTGCCTATCTACCCGAGGCAATCTGCCGTGAATATCAGTGGTGGATTCAGTAAGGGACTCATTACTCACCATCAAAAAAGTATGCCAGCCCCCAAGCAGCCGCCCCCGCCTCCGCCAGGAGGAGGAGGCGAGCCCATCGCCGTCATCGGCGCGGGGTGCCGCTTCCCGGGCTCCGTCGACTCCCCTACCAAGCTCTGGTCGCTCCTCCGCGAGCCGCGGGACCTCCTCTCCGAGATCCCAGACTCCCGCTTCTCCGCCGCGGGCTTCTACCACCCGGACCCGGACCAGCCGGGCCACAGCAACGTGAGGCACGCCTACGTGCTGGGTGGTGGAGGCGACGGGGAGGAGCAGCAGCAGGAACACCTCGCGTTCGACGCCGACTTCTTCGGCGTCTCCGCTGCCGAGGCGGCGGCCATTGACCCCCAGCAGCGGTTGCTGCTGGAGTGCGTGTATGAGGCGTTCGAGGACGGCGGGCTAAAGGTCGAGGAGCTGAGGGGCAGCGATACGGCGGTGTATGTCGGGATGATGATGGAGGAGTACTCGACCGTGCAGTTCAGGGATGTGAACAATATGCCGACGGTGAGTTAGAGAGGGCCCGACCTACCTGATGTGTCTCCCTCTGATCTCTTCTTGTGTCTACGGGCAGCCACCGGATGACTAACGAGTGATAACTGACAAAACATGTGACCACACACTACAGTACCACCCAACGGGCACCTCCCGGTCCATAGCCTCGAACCGGGTGTCGTACGCCTTCGACCTCCGAGGGCCCAGTATGACAATCGACACGGCGTGTTCCTCCTCCCTCGTGGCCGTCCACCAGGCCGTCCAGGCCCTGCGGGCGGGGACGTGCAGCGTCGCCGTCGCGGCGGGGACGAACCTCATCCTGGGGCCGGAACCTTTCATCTACGAATCGACCTTCCGGATGCTCAGCCCAAGGGGCAGGAGCAGCATGTGGGACGCGGGCGCGGATGGGTACGGCCGGGGCGAAGGGGTGGCCGCGGTGGTGCTCAAGAGGCTCGGCGACGCCCTCAGGGACGGGGACGCCGTCGACTGCGTGGTCCGCGAGACGGGCGTGAACCAGGACGGGCGGACCAAGGGCATCACCGTGCCCAGCGCGGACGCCCAGGTCCGCCTGATCGAGGAGACGTACAGGCGCGCCGGCTTGGACTTGGCCGCGAGGGGGGACAGGCCGCAGTACTTCGAGGCGCACGGCACGGGCACCAAGGCCGGGGATCCCATCGAGGCGGAGGCCATCCACCGGGCAATCGGAAAACATGTCTTGGCCTCATCTCTCGATGGGACGTCGCCGCTTGACGGCGCCCACACCGGACCGGAGGACAACCTCCTGGTTGGCTCGATCAAGACAGTTATGGGCCATACAGAGGGCACAGCGGGCGTGGCCGGGCTGCTCAAGGTCGCACTCAGCCTGCGAAGCGGCGTGGTGCCGCCGAACCTGCTCTTCGAGGCGCTGAACCCATCCATCGAGCCCTTCTACGGAGGGCTCGAACTGCCTCTCAAGTCGGTGCCGTGGCCCGAGCCCGTGCCGGGGCAGCCAAGGCGGGCCAGCCTCAACAGCTTCGGGTTTGGGGGCACAAATGCGCATGCAATCCTAGAGAGCTTCGACCCGAGAGAGCCGGTTGTCGGTGCCGCTGATGTAAATAAGAGGACCGGACGGGATGGTGAAGATGACAGCCGCCACTACCACCTGCCCATGCTCTTCTCGGCCCCAACCATTCCCGCCTTGAAGGGCAACCTAGAATCAATGACCAGATTCCTAGACAGCTCCGCAAGCACATCCATGGATGACCTGGCATACACCCTGGGCACACGCCGCTCAGTGCATCCCCTGCGGGCGGCCTTCCCAGCCCGGACGGCGGGGGACCTCCGGGCGAGGATCCAGGAGGCGCTCGCCAACCCAGATTGGGAATCCAGCACCGTGACACTCGCCACCACGGGGACAGCGAAACCCGCCGCGCAGCTCATCGGGATATTCACCGGCCAGGGCGCGCAGTGGGCGGGCATGGGGCGGGAGCTCATCGAGGGCTCCGCCTACCTCCGCAGCCGTCTCGCCGAGCTGGAGGAGGAGCTCCTCTCCTCCCTCCCGGAGGCGGAGCGGCCGTCGTGGTCGCTGGCGGATGAGATGCTGCTGCCGTCCGCCGCGAAGCTGGCCACGGCTGCAGTCTCCCAGCCCGTGTGCACGGCCCTGCAGATCCTCCTGGTCGACAAGCTCAGGCGGGCGGGCGTCACGTTCCGCGCCGTTGTGGGCCACAGCTCGGGCGAGATGGCGGCGGCGTACGCGGCCGGGGCCATGTCGGCGCGGGACGCCATGCTGACCGCCTACTACCGTGGCCTCCACTCGGGGCTCGCCGGCGGCAACGGTAGCGGCAGCGACCCCTCCATCAACGGTAAGCCGCCGCAGAAGCCCACAGAGGCGCGGGCCGGCGCCATGATGGCGGTGGGCACGACCCTCGAGGACGCCGAGGAGATGTGCGCCCTGCCCGAGTTCCAGGGCCGGCTGTGCGTCGCGGCGCACAACGCGCCCGCCAGCGTCACCCTGTCCGGGGACGCCGACGCGGTCGAAGAGGCCAGGGCCGCCTTCGAGGACGAGGGCAAGTTCGCGAGGCTGCTGAGGGTCGACACGGCCTACCACTCCCACCACATGCTGCCGTGCGCGGAGCCCTACGTCCGGTCGCTGCTGCGTGCCGGAATCAAGGCCCTTCTCCCGGCTGCCGAGGCCGACGGTGGGGGTGGTTGCGAGTGGTACTCATCCGTCCATCACGGGCGCCGTGTCGACGCGGACTGGCTGGGTGAGGATCCGACGGCGGCGGCCGACTACTGGAGCAGGAACATGACACAGGCCGTCACCTTCTCAGACGCCGTCAAGGCCGCAGTGGAGGGCATCGACAGGGGCGCCGGGCAGGACTGCAGCCTCGTCATGCTAGAGATCGGCCCCCACGGAGCACTGCAGAAGCCCGTCGAGGAGACGCTCGACTCCATCGGGAGGCCCGCCGTCGGATACACCTCGTGCCTCGTCCGCAACCAGGACGCGTCCGCCTCTTTCGCCGACTCGCTGGGCATGCTGTGGAAGCACAACATCGGCCGCGACAAGAGCGGCGGCGTTGTGGGTGAGGGGAGCAGAGGGGTGGCGACGATCGACTTTATGTCACTCATCCGATCCTACCGTGGAATCGGACATGGAAGCCGCTCCCAGCAACCTAAGCTGCTGAAGGGCCTCCCTACGCACAGCTGGGACCACGGCCGTGACCGAGCATTCTGGCACGAGTCCCGCCGCTCGCGCGCCTTCCGGACGCGGCCCAGGCCGGGGCATCCCCTCCTGGGCACGCCCGGCCCGGACTCGACGGCGACGGACCTCGTGTGGACCAACGCGCTGCGCCTTTCCGCCCTGCCCTGGCTGGCCGGCCACCAGCTGCAGGGGCAGACCGTCTTCCCGGCGGCCGCGTACGTGGTGATGGCGATAGAGGCCGCAATGCTGGCCGTCGAAGCGTCATCATCGGTCGGCGCGGACGATACCGGTTTGATGCGGCCGGCATCGGTGAGACTTATAGAGCTGACCGACGTGTCCATCGACCGTGCCATCGCACTGACGGACGGGGACGGCGGCGTGGAGACCATCTTCAACCTGCACATCGACCGACGAAGCACGACCGGGGGGCACGAGGAGGAGGGGGAGTTCACGGCGAGCTTCACCCTGCACACGGCCGCGCGGGACTCGACGGCCACCAACGTGAACGCGCGGGGACAGATCAGGGTCGTGCTGTCCGCGAAACACGCCTCCTCGCGGGGCGATCACGTCCTCCCCACCCGCAGCGACACCAGGGCTGGAGACGTGGTCCCGCACAGCATGGCCCCCGTCGACGAGGAGCACTTCTACAGCGAGCTGAGGGGTATAGGCTACCACTACTCGGGCAGCTTCCGCGCCCTCCGGCAGCTCACCAGGAAGCTGGGCGTCGCCCTCTGCAAAGTCACGCTGCCAGGCGAGGAGGAGGCGCACCCCTCGGAGAGGGGCCTGCTCGTGCATCCGGGCGTGCTCGACTCGGCCTTCCAGTCGGCACTGCTGGCCCTCTCGTGCCCCGGGGACGGCGAGATCTGGTCGCTGCACGTCCCTAAGGGGATCAAGTGCTTGAGGATCGACCCGCTGCTCTTCAGGTCATCGTCTTCGCCGTCGAAAGCCCCTGATACAGACCCCGTAGTGAGGGAGAAGCGACGGCACCTCGGCGTCGAAGCAGCCATTACCGCCTCATCCGGAGCGGGCGTAGTAGCCGACGTCGACGTCACCGTCCCCGTCGACGACGACGACCAACGCCGGGCAACAGCAACAGCGGTGCAGATCGAAGGCATCTCCCTCGTGCCCTTCGCGCCCGCGACGCCGGCCTCAGACGTCCAAATGTTCTTCGACACCGTCGTGGACCTCGCCTGGCCCGACGCCGAGCTCGCCTCGGAGGAGGGGGAGGCAGGCGGGGGCGTGGGGGAGGAGGAGACCCGGCTGGCCTGGGACCTGGAGCGCATCGCCCACTTCTATATCCGCACCATGGTGGGGCAGATCACGCCCGAGGACGAGGCGGCCATATCGGAGCCGCACTTCCACAAGTTCCTCGCCTTCGCACGCCACGTCCTCGGCGAGGCTCGGCGCGGCACGCTCCCCTTCTTCCGGCGGGAGTGGGAGGCGGACACGCCGACGGACACGGGGGGGAGCGGCATCTCCCGCCTACTCGAGAGGCACGCCTCCCAGCCGGACCTGCGCCTCATGCGCGCCGTCGCGAGCTCCATCCTCCCCGCCATCCGCGGCGGCGGCTCGCCCCTGGTGCTTGAGGCCATGATGCGCGACGGCGCCTGGGATGACTACTACGTCTCCTCCGTCGGCGTGGCGCCCTGCGCACGGGCGCTCGCCTCTGTGGTGGGGCAGATCGCCCACCGCAGCCCCGGCATGCGCATCCTCGAGGTCGGCGCGGGCACCGGCGGCGCCACCAAGAGCGTGCTTCCACGCATCGGGGCCGCGTTCGCAGAGTACGTCTTTACTGACGCGTCGGCCGGCTTCTTCGAGGCGGCGGCCAACATCTTTGGCGAGGGCGGGGAGCACGCAGTGGGCGGCGCGGGCGGCGGCGGCGTCATGACCTTCCGCGTGCTGGACCTGGAGAGGGACGTATTGGATCAAGGCTTCGAGGAGGGCGCCTACGACATGGTCATTGGCTCGCTCGTCGTCCACGCCACCGCCGACATCGGCCGGACGCTGGCCAACGTCAGGAGGCTGCTCCGGCCGGGCGGGTGGCTCGCCATGATCGAGATCACCAGCGGCGACGCGGTCCGCATGTCGCTCACCTTCGGCGGCCTGCCTGGCTGGTGGCTCGGCGCCGACGACGGCCGCCCCTGGTCCCCGGGGGTCTCATCCGCCGAGTGGGACCGCCTGCTCATCGACGCCGGCTTCACGGGCGTCGAGACCATCACGCCCGAGCTGGGCGGGGAGAGCACGCTGTCCCGGCCGGGCAGCGTCATGGTCAGCCGGGCGGCCGACGACCGCGTGAGGCTGCTCATCGAGCCGTCCAGTGCGACCGATGTGCCGAGTGAGACAGCAGCGCTGTCGAGGATCGAGAACCTGCTCATCATCACCAGCAGCGGGCTTGCCGGCCAGCGCCTTGGCCAGGCCGTGACGCGACTGTTGAGACCGCACTGTATATCACTGTCCACGGCTCGGGGCCTCCAAGATGCGAGCAGACTGCTACGTGCTGCCGACATTGACGGCAGTCCCGGGAACGGAGCAACTACCACCACCGCCTCAGCAACCACTATCCTTTCCCTAATCGAGCTCGACAAGCCCGTGATGAGGGAACTGTCCGACGATGTCTTCACAAGCCTCAAGACCCTCCTCCTCCGACCCACCGGCGACATACTCTGGGTGACCAAGGGCCGACGCAGCGGCGACGACGCCCACACGGCCATGACGACGGGGCTCGGCCGCGTGGTGCGCACCGAGGCCGGCCAGCAAGGGTCCGGCCTGCGCCTCCGATTCCTCGACTTCGACGCTGCCGTGAAGCCGAGCGCCCAGACCATCGCGGAGGAGATGCTGCGGCTGCGCATCCTCTCGGCCCTAGAGAAGCGCGGAGAGCTGCGGGGGCTGCTCTGGAGCGGCGAGCACGAGGTCCTGATCGGCGCCGACGGGAGGGCGCGGATACCCCGGGTCAAGGAGAGCTCCTGGAGGAATGCCGCCTACAACTCGGCCCGTCGGAGGGTTGCGGCCGAGGCCAGGCTGGAGGAGGATGGGGTCGTGATACGGGTCGACGGCGGCGGCGTGGATGGCAAGCCTTACACGTTCTTCACATCAAACTCGGAGGTCCTAACCGGGGAGAGAGTCGATGGAAGCAACACCAGGGTGCGGGGCATCTATACAGCTTTGTCTGCCGTCCCCACGGCGCCCGAGGTCCCTCTTTACCCATGCATCGGCGTCGATATAGAGACAGGAACCCCCGTACTGGCTTTGACGAAGGCCATCGCCTCCATCAGCGAAGCCGGAGCCGAGTTCGTCGCCCCTTACAAAGGCCAGCTCGACTCCTCAGCTGCCGACCATCTAGCTGTATTTTCGACTAGACTCTTTGCCTCAGCGCTCCTCAGCAATACCCGGCAGGGAGACGTAGTTGCATTGATAGATCCCCTCGACGCCATGAGGGACGCCTTCGCCACTCAGGCCGCCGAGGGGGGCGTCCGCCTCGTCTGCATCAGCACGTCGACGATGTCTACATTAGATGCCGCTGGATCGCGCCACTCTATCTCTATCCACCCCTTGACCAGCATCCGGAGGATGGCTCAACAGCTGCCTTCGGATATATCTCGAGTAGTCAGCCTCAGAGGCGAGAATTCCGCCCTCCAAGACAAGCTACGCAAAGTGCTGCCGCGAGCAATTTTTGTCGATGCACTCGGCCGCGGGGTCGGACAGGAAGATGACGCTTTATCCCTAGTCGCAATGTTCAACGACGCGGCAACCGCGGTAGAAGCGACGAACACCACCGACGGCGGAGACCCACAGCTCCAAGCACGCGTCGTCTCAGTACGACAACTCAGCACCCTCAAGACCCAGGACATGGAAAACACCTGGGCAAGAGTCCTTCACTGGGACCCCGTCGAGACCATCCCGGTCGAGGTGCGCCCCGTGGACGCCACCCCGATGCTCCGCTCGGACAGGACGTACATGCTCTTCGGCCTCGCCGGCGCCGGAGGGCTGGGGTTCTCGCTGGTGGAGTGGATGGTTCGGCAGGGGGCTCGACACGTCGTCCTCACGAGCCGGAACCCCAGGGTCGACAGGCGCTGGATGGCTGACCTCGAGGCGAAGGGTGTGACCATCGAGGTCGTCGCTAAGTAAGTCTATTTTTGAGTTCTAGTGTTAAAGGGGAGGCGAGTTGCTGCCTCTGGGATTTGTCATGTCATGTCGCTAACGAAACAATTAAAACCCCCCGCATCTACAACCACCCCGCCACAAAGTGACATAACCGACCGACCATCAGTCGAGTCTCTCGTCCGCCGGATCCGCAGTACCTGGCCACCTATCGCGGGGGTGGCTAACGGCGCCATGGTGCTGCACGACGCGTCCTTCGCCCAGATGACGCCGGAGCAGATGCGCGAAGTCCTGGCGCCCAAGGTGGACGGCACCCGCCACCTGGACGACATCTTCCAGAGGACAGGGACAGGGGCAGGGGCGGGGACGGGGAAGGAGACGCTAGACTTCTTCGTCCTCTTCTCCTCCCTCATCACCGTCATCGGCAACCCCGGCCAGTCCAACTACGCCGCCGCCAACAGCTACATGGCCGCCGTCACGGCCCGCCGCAGGAGGGCTGGCCTGGCCGCGAGCATCCTCGACCTGGGCCTCGTGGTCGGCGTCGGGTACGTGGCCAGGCGGGGGGACCCAAAGGTGCTCGAGAGGCTGGAGAGGAGCGGGTGCCGGAGGATGTCGGAGCGGGACTTCCATGTTGCGTTTGCTAACGCCGTGCTTGCGGGGCGGCCGAGGAGAGAGGGTAAAGGCGCCGCTGCTGCTGTGGAATGGAATGATGACGGCGGGCTCATCACCGGGCTCAAGATCCCCGGGCAGGGCCGTGAGGGCGGAGACGCCGACACCAAGCCACACTGGTGCGACAACCCAATGTTCTCTCATCTGGTCCGCCATCGGGTAGCCAGGCGTGTCGAGAGGGGAGCTGTTGCTGTCAGCTCGCCCAGGGAACTCTTGAAGGCGGCGTCATCAAGCGATCAGGTCGTCCAAGTCGTCCAGGGTAAGCCATCCCACTCTCCTTTGCTTTTTCTCCTTTTCTATTTCCCTTCACCCTTCTCTTTCATTTCAAGAACAAACACCACTTTTATGAGCAAAACATTATCTAGCCCAGTTGCTGACATTCCATGCCTGCCGCAGACGCCCTGATCCAGAAGCTAGCCCTTTCACTGCAACTCCGGCCTGAGGTCGTCGAGGACCGTGACCGCCTCCTGAGGCAGGCCCCCGAGGACCTGGGCATCGACTCGCTCGTCGCAGTCGAGATCCGGTCCTGGCTGCTGCGCGAGTTCGAGGTCGACATGCTGGTCCTTAACCTCATCGTCAGCGGCTCCGTGGCCGAGATCGCGAGCAACGTCGTCGAGAGGCTGTCCTCCGAGCTGGCTCCGGGGCTCGGACAGGTACCAACGGACTCGATGAAGCCGAGGGCCGAAGCCAGTGAGAAGACCCAAGTTACCCCGGCGGCAGCAGTGAGAACTGCGAGGACCCCGCAGCAGTTCACTCCAACAACTCAGACCCCTAGCTCGGGTGCCCATAGCTCGACAAGGGCATCATCTCCTCTGCTGCCCTCTGACATCGCCACTCCAACCACAAAGGGGTCCGCCCCGCCATCGAGCCCGGGCACTGCAGCTACAAGCCCGCGGGTTGATGCCGAGCCGCTCCCCGAGGCGGTCACGGAGACGATGGCCGCCGACCTCCTCGGTCTTGCGCAAGATGGGCCAGAGACTGACGGCAAGCGACCTGGTATACCGCCACCACTTACAACACCGCCGCCGCCGCCGCAACCCCCGAGCTTGATCTTCGAGAAGATAGTCCCCATGTCATTCGGCCAATCCGACTTCTGGTTCATGACCCAGCTCGTGGAGGACAAGACGCACTTCAACGGCACGGTATCCATCATAATAAATGCGGCTATCGACATCCCTCGGTTCGAGTCCTCGGTGTGCGCCCTGGTCGCCCGCCACGAGGGGTTGCGGACCGCCTTCTTCGAGGACGCGGAGCGGCGGCCCGTGCAGGGCGTGCTGGCTGTGTCCCCGCTCTGCCTCGAGCTCGGCACCGCGGCGGACGAGGACGAGGTGCGGCGTCGGATCGACGGCCTCAACGGCCACGTCTACGACCTCGGCTGCGGCGAGACAGTCCGGCTGGTGCTGCTGACCGAGTCCGAGGGGCGCCACCACCTACTGATCGGGTACCACCACATCAACACGGACGGGTCGACCTTCATGGCCATGCTGGCGGACATCCGGCGGATATACGAGCGAGGGGGAAGCGGCGAGGGGCTACCCCCTCCTTACCAGTACACGGCATTCTCGGAGGCGCAGCGGCGTCAGCTCAAGGACGGGCATTGGGACGAGTCCATCGCTTTCTGGAAGGCGCAGTTCCCGACCTTGCCCGAGGTCCTACCCTTGCTCAACGTCGTCTCACCGACCAGGGGTCAGCGGAGGACACGCCCGACGGGGGGCAGGAGGACGTCGTATCGCCACGTCAAGAGCGAAGGGCGCATCGACGCCCCCCTGGCGGCCGGGGTCCGACGCCTGGCTAGGCGCTACAGGGTGACGCCCTTCCACGTCTACACCGCCGTCCTGCGGGTCCTGCTCGCCCGCCTCGCCGAGACGGAGGACGTGGTGGTGGGCGTCGCGAGCGCCAACAGGGGTGGGTCCAACGACGGTGACGGCGGCGACGGCGACTTGACGGGCAGCGTGGGCATCTTCGTCAACGTCTTCGCGCTGCGCATGCCGACCTGCATGGGCGCCAGCTTCGAGGAGGTGATGCGGGACACGAGGTCCCGCGTCCTGGCCGCCATGGAGCACGCCCACGTGCCCTTCGACGTCGTCCTCAAGGCAGTCGGGGCCGAGCGGAGTCCCGGCCACAGCCCGCTGTTCCAGGCCTTCGTGAACTACATCCCGGTGCGGGACAGGCTGCCCTTCGCCGAGGGGGATACGGAGCACGGGGAGTACAACATCGGGGAGACCATGTACGATCTCATGCTGTGCGTCATCGACAACCCGGCCGGGGACGCCTTCGTGTCGTTCCTGCTGCAGAGGGAGCTCTACGACGAGGAGAATGCTCAGGCGGTTTCGGCTTGCTTCCTGGCGCTGCTGAGGGCCTTTGTTGAGGATGATGGCCTGTTGATTGGGGAGCCCCAGATGTGGGATCTCGGAGAAGTGCAGCGTGCATTAAATTTGGGCGTTGGTGAGTTGCGAAAGTCCTCCCCAGTTGACGTTGGCTTCCCCTTCATATGCCCGCTCTCATGTCCAACACATGACCGTCTAGAGAGACCTCTGACCAAGCCAAATGAGGGCAAACAGGCAAGGAGCTCGACATTGGCGACGGCAGCTTCCTCGACGAACTCGACACCATCGTCGATCAAAACCCTCGAGCGCCAGCAGTCAAAGACACCCACGGCACCGTCTTGTCGTACACCGACCTCAGATCAAGAAGCCTCGCCATAGCAACTGCAATCTCCAAGCTGAGCATCCCAGGGGCCGGAGCCCGGATCGCAATGCTACAGGAGCCGACAGCGGACTGGATCTGCTCCATGTTTGGCATCTGGGCAGCCGGCGCAGCGTACCTGCCCCTCGAGATGAGCCATGGCCCGCAGAGACTCGCCGTCGTCACCGCAGATGCGGAGCCCGTTGCGATCCTGGTGCATGACGAGACGGCCCATCTCCTGCACGAGATTGGCTGGTCGAGAATGGAGACTGTGATCAACGTCTCCAGGATCAAGAATGGAAGCGTAGCAGAGGAGGGTTTCAAACGGGAGACGTCGCCCAGCGCGAGAGACGAGGCCATCGTGCTCTACACGAGCGGATCGACGGGGGTCCCCAAGGGCATCTCCTTGCCCCACCGCATGGTCACCAACTCTATCACGGGCTTTCTCCACCACTGGCCCATGCCGCCGCAGACGGTCCTCCAGCAGATCGCCCTCAGCTTCGACGTCTCGTGGTGGCAGACCCTCCTCGGCCTCGCGACCCGGGGGACCGTCCTCGTGGCGGGGAAGACCCTCCGCAGGGACCCCCTGGCCCTGACGGACCTCATCGTCCGGGAGGGCGTCACCCTCACGCTGGCCGTGCCGGCCGAGGCGGGCTCGTGGCTCTCGGTCGCGACGTCTTCGGCCGAGCGGCACGCCGCGCTGCGGGCCTCGAAGTGGAGATGGCACATCTCCGCCGGCGAGGACTTCGGCCCGAACCTGCTCAGGCAGCTGCAGGCACTGGGCAAGGGGGACCTGCGGGCCGTGAACGCGTATGGGCCGGCTGAGACCATCATCCCGACGGCGTGCGACGTCCCCTACAGCGGCCTCGCGCTCGAGGACGCGCTGCCGGTCCCCGTCGGGGCCGTGATGCCCAACTACACCGTCTATGTGGCGGATCCGCAGGGCCATCCCGTGCCCCCGGGGGTGGTCGGCGAGATCGTGATCGCGGGCGCCGGGGTGGCGAACGGGTATGTCAGCAGGCCGGAGCTGACAGAGGCTAAGTTCCCCACAGACAAGCTGGCCGACTCTCGGGCGCTGGCGAAGGGGTGGACTCGTGCGCACCGCAGTGGGGACGAAGGGTACCTCTGTGAGGCGGGCGGCGTGTTCGTCCTGCTCGGCCGCATCGCCGCTGACACGCAGGTCAAGATCCGCGGCCAGAGGGTCGATCTGAGAGAGGTCGAGGCTTGCATCGTTGCTGCGGGCAGGGGTGATGTGCAGGATGCAGTTGTTCATCTTCATGGTGGCGACGGGGACGGCAGTGCTGCTGCACTGCTCGTTGCTCACGTGGTGCTCTCCCCCGATGCGAGGAAGAGATACCATGGTGAAGACGAAACAAGCATGACTGGGGTGAAGGGGAATTTCCTGGATCTCCTCATGCAGAGCCTGCCCCTTCCGGGATACATGCGGCCTGTGGTTACGGTGGTGCTCACGGCCTTGCCGTTGAATCCACATGGGAAGGTTGACCGAAGGGCAATTGCTGCCCTGCCATTGCGCAGGTCGGGGTCGGAACTAAAGCTCGAGCACAGGAAACATGGCAACGGAACAACGAGCGAGAGCCAAGCAGTGGAACGTATGCGAAGCATTTGGAAATATGTGCTGGGGGATGGAGTTATAGAGGACCGCTTGCAAGGGGGCGGGGCAGAGCTGGAATTCTTCGATGTCGGCGGGAACTCCCTGCTGCTGGTGACGCTACAGTCTGAGTTGAGGAACCGCTTTGGCGTACAGGTGAAACTCGCGCAGCTGTTCGAGATGAGCACGCTAGCTCAGATGGTGATGCTGATACCTCAGGAGGCAAAGCCCACGATGGAAGAGGACAGGGCTCTAGCCAAGATGAGAACTATCTGGCTGGAGGCATTGGGTGACGCCGCGCTCAGCGATATTCCGCTCGATGAGAATCTCGATTTCTTCCACATCGGTGGGAACTCACTGCTTCTTGTCAGTCTCCAGGCCGAGATTAGGAAGACGTGGGGCCTGTCGGTGCCACTGGCCAGACTCTTCGAGGCGAGCACCCTCGGGCAGATGACCGAGCTTGTTAGGCCCAGCGACGTCGGCAGCGCTTCGGATCTAGCCAAGGGTAGTGGTGTAGATGATCCCATCGACTGGGACAAAGAAACACAGCCAGGACCCGAGATCGTTCAACTCGCTCGAACCCCAGTAATGGCCAACGGTGCCGCAGAACGCCCCTCCGTTGACGGCCTTGTCGTGGTCCTCACCGGCGCGAGCGGCTTCCTCGGACGAGCCATCCTGCGGCACCTCCTGGCCGCCGACCAGGTCCGACACGTGCACTGCATCGCGGTCCGAAATCCCGACAAGCTCGCCCCGCTGCTGTCTGAAAGCAAGGACAGGCCCAAGGTCACGATCCACCGGGGGGACCTCAGCGACGAGCAGACCCTCGGGCTGGCGGACCGCGCCGCGGCGGCCAGCGTCTTCGCCGAGGCCGACGCGGTGGTGCACAACGGCGCCGACGTCAACTTCATGCGCTCCTACCGCAGCATGCGTGCCGCCAACGTGGGTTCGACGCGGCTGCTGGTGCGCAACCTGCTGGCGCACCGGAGGCTGAGGGGGGGAGCACAACGGCCGACGACGACGGCGTTCCACTACGTCTCGACCGCGGGGGTGTCGCAGCTCGGCCGGGAGGAGCTGTTTGAGGAGCCGCTGAGGCCGACGCTGCTGGCCGGCGCGGCGGAGGAGGGCTTCAATGGATACGTGCTCTCCAAGTGGGCGTCGGAGCGGCTGCTCGAGAACGTCGCCTGGGAGGTGAACCGCGACGACGGGGAGGCGCCGCTGGCGGTGACGATCCACCGCCCCGCGTCTATCACGGGGCCCGGCGCGAACCGACTCGACGCGATGCACAACGTGCTGCACTTCGTCCGGGAGCTCGGGGCCAGGCCGGAGCTGCCGGACATCGAGAGGTGGCTGCAGTTCGTCGACGTCGAGGAGGTGGCCCGCGACATCGTCGGCGACGTCGTCGCTGCTCCGGGAGGAGGAGGTGTGTCCGGCCCGGGAGGGGTAAGGTATAGGAATCTGAGCGGAGAGAATGAAGACGCTTTGCATGTGAGTCGGGTTGGGGAGTATCTGCGGGAGAAGCACGGGTTTGAGTTTCCCATAGTGCCCTTGGGGGAGTGGCTAGAAGCCGCTGCGAGGATTGGACTCCCCAGGGAGATGGGCGAGTATCTCAGAAGTACGGGGATGGCTGGGCAGAGAGCAAAGGGGGACAAGGGAAGGCAATGGGCGATGCCTAGAGTGTGGAAGGGTACAGGTGGAAGAGCGCGGTAAGGAAGGCCACTAGGAACTTTCCCAGGCAGTCCATTGAAGGCCTATGTCCATGATTGTAAATGCCCGAGGGGTTTTCATTGTTCCTCTAGATTCATGTCTCGGCAACAGCCTGGAAAAGACCGCCATGTCCGTTTGGCTAGTTGGACATAGAGAATTACAGAAATTGACTCGGTAACCTTAAAGGGATCCCGAGGAGAGAGCTGAGAGCAAGCTTTGATGACCTTTGGTCGACAACGGAGATAGATGAGGGCAAGGTTTGATGGTGATTGGGGCGTGACTGGGCAGTTACCACCAGCCAGGGCCTGACAAAATCCCCTAGGGGTTAGCACATTGTCACATCACATATGAGATACCCAAAAATCAAGGTTGTTAAATTGATTGGCCCGGGTGGCTCAATGGTAGAGCGTTGGACTTCTAATTTTCCTGGAGCATCCGTTCAAACGGGAAGGTACATCCAAAGGCTGCGGGTTCGAGTCCCGCCTCGGGTGCATATTACGAAACTTGCCTCTGGCGCTTTTGTCTTTTGTAGTCGTTCTTAGCACACAATTACTTTGTAGCTTCCTTTTTTTTTTTTTGTCCTGTCGCGTTATGTCTGGACTTTTCTGCTCTCCTCCTCTTGGTGCTGTCTTTGTAAATAAAGCCCCCCTCCTCCCGCCCGCCCCTTCCCCTTTCACACGTCCCTACTGCCCTCGAGACCAAGTTCACGGAAACTACCAACAGGCTATCTGCACGAGCTGCGCCTGTTTTGGGCCCGAGACCGCGCACATGGGATCTAACGGTGTCTGCTGCTCCCACCAACCAACAACACCGCCACTTCTGACAAGTGGTATCGTCGCAGCATTCCGCCGCACAAATCTCAGCAAACTCCAACAATTTTTTTTCCTAGCCGCATTTCCTGCAGCCTTCGTTCAATCCTTGTCTTGGCGCGGTGTTATCTGCCGTCAACCTATGCCGTCTAGCCGTACGATGCGTCCAAGGTAATCAGAAGACAAAGTGCACATTTTTGAGGCCTGACCTACGCATTTCTTTGTTCATACCTAGGTATCTACCGAACTCTACGGTTCCTTGTTAGCTTATCGATATCTTGCCTGCAGAGCTGGACTAGGTGTATAAAGAAGTGAGATCAAGCATCATCACGATCGAATCCCTCTGCCTCGTCACCTTGTGATCCCTCGGTTCAGGTCTCCTCCGCCAGGCGCAGCCGGCCTCATTGGTATCCTCCGCTCACAGGTACTTTATTGAGCGAAATCCCAGTCCCAATATAACAGTGCAGTTGCCCCCGAGGAGGCTCTGCGGGACGTATACTGACGTCGTTAATATTTGACACTAGAGATGTAGACAATTTGAACGGTTCACGCTCGCGACCCGAGGAAACAATTGAACGGCAGTCGGATGGGATCTACCACATTGAACCAACCTGTGTTGTCTCGTTGGCGTGCTGCGCCCCAGAGAATAGCTGCAGGTGCAGGGTTTAGCTGACGATCGTCTTGTCCGTTGCTAAAAATTGGTGCTTGGCGTACTGATGCACCGTGTAGCTCAGCCCTGTGGCTCACCGTTCCATCTCCCTCGCCCGATGGCTTCTCTCCAGCATTCTGGTTACCAAAAGCGGGATTAGGCGCTGTGGTGGGACCGTGGCGCTTACTGTTGTTGCCTGTCAAGCCTGTGCTATGTGCTACAGCCTGCAGCGATGTGTTTTCATGTTTCCTTCCAGTGTCCACACTAAAACACACCTCGACGCAACGGCGGGAGATAGCAGACAGTCGAGCATCACCCAGCCCTGGGGTCGATGCACCCCCACCTGCAGGCCAGCCAGTGCTGCGGATCGTCCGGGGAATGTTCCTTGTTTTTATTAGATCGGTTGGTACAAGTCTGCTGTTTCTGATGCTTCCTCTTTCGTGGTGTTTGACCAGGAGGTCATTAAGCTTAACATTGCTCCTCGCCGCCTGCCTTCCTTCCCGTCCCGTCCGTTTCAAGGTCTTTGATGCATGATCCTTTTCCTCCCTTCGTATTCCCCTTTGTTTCTTCGGAGGCTCGGGGCTCTCCGCATGAATTTCGGATCGACAGCTTCAGGCTTGATTTTCGTCAAGCTTAACCTCTAATACCATTTCAGACTGGACGTGTCTTTGTGACGGCCAACGAATCAACATGGGTGCCGTTGTAGACGGCACGAGACATGGTCGCCAGAGGCAGGGGACAAGATCGCGCGGCCCGCCACCTTTCCGACGATACCCATCATCGGTCCTCCTCCTTCTCTTCTACATCCCGATCGTTGTCGTCCCGTGGGTAGCCACATGTATCCTCACCTCGAGACCCATGATCTTTAATGGAGCCACATACGACAAGACTGAGGGGCGTCTCTCCCCAGGGGACTTGGAGGCAGTCCGCAGGTGGATGACGGCCATCAGGGCGCTCAACACCGCTGCGGCGGTGTTTACCGTGCCGATTGTGTCCGCCATCCTGGCACATGCCGCGGTGGTCGTCGCACAGCGGAAAAGCGCTGCACAGAAGTTGAACCTTCGGGAGTTGCTGTCGCTCGCCGATGGATCCTGGGCCAGGGTTACCACCAACTACGCTGCCAAGTTTACCATCTTCGGCCTCGCATTCATCATCTTCAGTATGTGGTTTTGTCATCTGTACCATGGATACATATAACTGTCGACTCGTCGACATCCTCCCATCTAGGAACTTAGGGGGCTAACATAACAAAGGTATCGCCTTGCCATTGCTCCAGTCTGTCCTAGTCACACCGGAGGAGATCAGGGTTGTATCCTGCCTAGACGTTCCCTCGAGGGAGTTCAATGGTGCGGGCTGCGAGGCCAACCGTGGCTCAACATTCCGAGTCGCCGGATACGATCCAGAACCGGCCGATATCGAGCGACTTCCTCAGGACCTCGTCGTGGGCAGGGTTGCGGACCGCGTCATTAGGGAAACCGACATGGTACAGAAGCCTAACATCTGGCTTGAGGGACCCCGCGCTACCGATAGTCTCAGTCCGACAACTGACTCGAGGGGCACACTCTCCCGATACTTTGCTGGGGCGACGAAGGGGTCTTCATCTTTCTTTATTTCCTCCCTACTGGCCGACATCAACACCGGCATCCTACGGGGACACGCGATGAGGCTGAACTCCACCATCCAATGCGACAGCATCGGCGCCGACGAGTTCCCGTCCACATGCTCCGGAAACCGACCGTTTCAGGGCAGCTACGACAGTGGGAAGGGCACCGTTCGCTTCTGCGTCCCCGGCGCCTCGGACGCCACCCCCTGGACGATCAGCCGCAATAGGCAGGACATCACGGAGGAGCTTTACATCAGCAGCTCGATCTCTGCTGCAGGGCCGCTAGTTAACAACACGCGCGCCAACTTCTCTGCGCGCTGCGTGGCCAAGACGACACGGGGCTACTTTGAGCTGCCGAACACCGCCAACAAAGGCAATCAGGGCCCACTATTGGCCAGTTGGCCGTCCGCTGCTGCGCTCCGGGACGGTGGCTTCAGCGATCTGCTGGCTGGTGGCC
Organism: Pseudohalonectria lignicola; assembly: GCA_003049395.1. Taxonomy (NCBI): domain Eukaryota; kingdom Fungi; phylum Ascomycota; class Sordariomycetes; order Magnaporthales; family Ophioceraceae; genus Pseudohalonectria; species Pseudohalonectria lignicola. The sequence continues at coordinate 88,108 of PYSP01000097.1, read as the reverse complement.
GTAAGGTCCCTTCTGAGAGGTAAGTGTCGAGTAAACACTCTTCTTGTGTCACCTAGATCGTATTCTATGACCTTTAGAAACGAGAAGACGGGAAGGGGAAAAGAAGATAGAACTAAGCTGACATGTACTTCGCCGAATTACAAGTGACAGCCCAGACCCCGAAACGGTGTCGACGGGCTTCCGCCCCGCCCCATCACCCTTCAACACCAGCGACCAGCGCAGCCCCGGCCCGCTGATGACGACGCTCCTCGCCGCCCTCGGCAATGGCTCGTTCTTCGACCTCGTCCAGAGCGCCGAGGGCGCCGCGGCCGCGGGGACGAATAGCGTCTCCACCCTGACGGCCATCTGCGCCCGCGGCCTCCCCTTCTCGCGGCTCCACCCGGCCGCCTCGGCCGCGGCGCGGGAGTGCGACAACCTCCCGGCCTCCCTCGAGGCCGAGGCCGCCGAGACGGCCACCAGTCTGGACCAGGCCGCCCGCGAGAGGATGTCGCGCATCGTGACCTCCTGGTTCACTGCCCTGAACCCGGTGAGCTCGGGGGGCGGCTCCGGCGGCACGGACGATGAGGACGCCGCCGCCGCCGCCCGTGATTCCGTGCACGCCCTGCTGGGCGCGGGGATGTACCACGCCAACGAGGCCCTCCTCGCCGAGGCGGCCAGCGGCGGGGTTGCGCGCCGCGTCTACGCAGCGGCTGGCACCCCCGTGACGCGGCCGCGGGTCGGGCCAGTGGCCATGGCCGTCGTCTCGGCGCTGCTGGGCGCCCAGGTGGTGGTCCTGCTCGCCCTGGCTGGCTTTGCGTACAGGGCCGCGACGCCCGCGGCCCGACTCGACGGGGCCGCGATGCTGATCGCGGGGGCTCGGCTCCGGGACGACGTGCTCGCCCGCCTGGACGACGGGGCGGCGGACAACGGTGACCAGGAAGAGGAGGAGGGCGCGGCGGCGGGGCACAAGTGCGGCGTCGCCCTGGACGGCGGGGATGTGGACGCCTCCGACGCGCTCAGGGTCGACCCGAGGAGGAAGGATGAGGAGGACAGGGACGAGTACGCCTCCCTCGCCGAGGCGGAGCGCGCCAGGATGGTAATGGCCATGACGCCCCCGCCGATGCTGGGCCTGAGGCCCGGAATCATCGGCAGCCGCGAGAGCTTCGACTCCTCCCTCACGGCCCTCGTCGCCGGCGTCCCCGCCTCCTCCTCCCCCTCCAGGTCGGGCTACGCGTCCCCGTCCCCCTCGGGCCGGGGGTCGGCCAGCCCGTCGCCGCTCGGCTTCCGCGGCGGCTCGCACCGCTACTCCCAGCAGTCCCAGCCGCCGTCGCACTCGCGGGCGGCGTCAGGCTCGTACGACGCCGGCCTGAGCAGGGGCCACGAGTCCCCCACGCAGTACGGATTTCACCTCCCGCGCGTCCACCAGGACGGCGGTGGGAACGTGGCGGGACGCTCGTCGAGGGCGTCCTCGCGGTCGCGGCTCGGGCTGAACGCCACGGGCCAGGCGGCGGCGCCCGCTGGCGCGGGGAGGGGCAGCGGCTGCAGGGGGGGCGAGGGGGAGGAGAGGATGAGGAGGGAGAGGGTGGAGGAGGAGGAGCATACGGGTGAGAGTGCCGTGGCCGCCATGAGTGCGATGTCGCCCACGGAACCGGTCAGTCCGCTCTCCGATGACGGGATCCAGAGGCGGTTCTATGGGATTGCTTCATGAGCTGGGATACAAAGCTCTGCGTAGGATCGGTGTTTCGGTGTTGGAAACTGGATTTTCGCTTTCATGCCCTTGCGTAGTGTACCACCCTGAGATACCCAGAAACGATTTTGTTTGATTGACTCTTCCATTGCTTGTCCAGACTGTCCAGACTGTCAGGATCTTTTTTTTTCCATTTGTGTCAAATCAGGGTCCGCTTGTCTGTCTGTTTTGTGTTTTTATTCCTTTTTGTCTCCTAATTCGAGTCTTCGAGCTGAGACTGTGCCGATTGTGATGGATGTGTCCATCTTTCGGCCACAACAATGAATCAATGCCCTTGTTCGGGCACTTTGCGTCAAAATCACCTTCTTTGTAGTCGTATTTCGTTCATTGTCCATGCGAGAATGCATAAAGCAAGCTTGAGATCCACGGACGATGTTTGTCCTGTATTAGTCTGGTGAAAAATCAACAGTCGGCCCCTGAGCCCCGTCGAAACGCAGAATTGAGTGCACCTAACATTATCCACCACATTCAGGCCAAGTTCGAGCAGGAAAGACAAGGTAAGTACCCTTCTCCCTTTCAGCTCACAGTCCACCATGGCTCAAGCCCAGGCCACTCCCAACGGCTGCACGCCGCCCCAGCACTCTGAGAACGTCCGGGGAGGTCACAAGGAGCAAGAAGCTATCTATCCCCCCTTCTCCAAGGAACCTTACTTTATCTGCCAGTGGTGCGAGCTCCCCATTGCCGAGGGTGATCAGCCGGAGTGCCTAGCGTGCAATTTATCCCAATGCGTAGCGCAGGGGAATGACCGACGAGGCTTCATAGACTACCCAATCCGGATGGATCAGGCGTCGGCTCCAGAGCGTCAAGTGATCCAGGACGACTATAACATACGCTGAGAGCCCTCAACAACACCAATGTGTACTTTTGTGATGACTTTCTCTCCGACAAAGTTCTCGCGGACGAGACTTTCAACAAGATTGAGGTATCCTCCGGCCTCGCTATCTCCCAAGCCGTTCTCAACAAATTGGACGCATTCCCCGGCGACCTTCTCTCCGGTGACTCTGTCAGCATGGATGCATTCTCTGACCAGGAGGTGGCCGACGCGATCAGCAGCATCAAGTCCGATCCGCCACCTGGCTCCGAAACGGAGGGGGTAGCGGCGGGGCCCAGCCAAACCTCGGGCTCCCCATCGGCCAGCGCGCAAACCCCCTGTGGCGCCCCGAGCGATGATCCAGGCGATTGTCAGGGACCGTATCAGGCGGAAGCGGAATCGGGAGCAGAAGCAGCATCGGGACGGGGAAATGAAAGTGAGTAAGAGATCTCGCAAGCGGTGAGGGAAAGTAGCCAAAGGCGTGTAAGGGGAGCATGACCGGGGAACACAGGACTGCAGAAACGGGACGAGGTGATCCAGTCTGAAGAAACGGGGCTGTTCGGAACATCGGCGGTAGTTCAAAGAGTGATGTCCAGGCTCCCAGTTTGGAGTACCCGGCTCGTGAACAGCGCTCGTCTAGGTGGCTGGCCTGCCTAGCTAGGTGGTGCGGTGGCACTAGTGTCCGAAGAGCAGGAGGCTTTGAGGCTTTGCGCGTTGCGATCAATCGTTATGGGTGATTGGATCTGCTTATGTAGCCCTGCTCTTTCTTTTCTTGATAGTATCCGAAACAATAACCGAGTTCTTTGCCCAACTTTGATTAATTAATTACCTGCCATCAAACTCCAATGGAAATTGTGAGTATCCTCCCCACCTTCACAAGGGCATAGCCGTTGCTCTCTATACTATGTAGATGGTGTGTTTCCAGGTGCTCGCGTCGTATGCCCAGCAGGGCATGTTCTCCTCCTCTTCTTACCACAGTGAAAAAGGATCAACAACCTCTGCTTCGACCAGCCGGTCAACAGCCCACCAAAAGATGCCCATCCGTTCGAACCTCCCCATGCGCGTGGAACCTCCCGCTTACTCGCCACCCGTCTTGATAACCGCCCCAGAAGTCCCACCGCAACCATGGCACATAATAGAACTCGCGGATCTGCGGGCTAGTGCCGAGTGATCCACCAGAAACCCTTGCGGGACTGAGTAGGTAGTCGAGATTGACCATAGTAAATCTCTGGTACAGCTCTGCCGTCTTCAAGTCCAAGCCGATTGGATTCAGATGGATCGGTAATATAGCGGTACAGTTGCCTTTTCGATGTTTCCAACCCAGGCTCGAGAGTGCCTCTGTCGACAAGCAGCCATGCCTTCTTAAGGAACCCAGAGACCCTGAGTTCTACCTGCGGACAGTCCATTGGCTCAAAGATGTCTCGGGTGACCTCGACGTCCGCCATCAGGGTGAGAGTCGATGAAACTGGCCTCTCCAAGTCCCGTGCGACCAAAGGATCTCCTCTACAAGCTTCTGCCGCCACAGCCCGGCAATGTAAAGGTCCAGGACCGACATCTTCGACTCCATAAACTGAGCAACACCCGCGATGACTACGAGCTTGTCCGTCGCCTTTTTCAGTCTACAGAAGGTATAGTATCGGACGAGGCGCCCCCAGCTTATGTAAAGACTGGGGGTAAGGGAGTATCTCTCGGGTTCCGCCAGACTGCTGTTCCGATGATAATTATCGACTCGGGCGGGCTGGTCGATTTTCTGAGAGTATCGGTTTAGGTTCCTCGACTTGTCCTTCGCCTTCTTTTTTTTCCTTTTCTCTTTGTAATACCAAACCTAGGTGTGTATGAAATTCTGCCATACATAAAGGGATTCCCGGGGAACACCGCACAGCATAATAGCGGCAAGATTCGATCATGATCTACTGTGCCAAATTAGCTCAGTTTGCTTGCTTCCTGCGCCGCAAAGTAGCAGAGATGCCACCCTCCGTCTACTCCAAATGTAAATCGCCAGGAGCAACAACCTGTTGTCAAACGAAACATTCAAACCCGACTCTCCGCCGTGGTACAAAAAGTCCCCCTCCGACTGACGACAGTGACAACCTCCAGCTCCTGCCTCCCCCTCCCGCCCTCCTCAGCAGCCCGACTGACCCTGACCCTGATCCCCCTTGCGGCGTCGACCATCTCGCTCTGCCGACCCACGTCGCCCAACCCTGCCCTCGTCCCCGGGTCCAGCCCGTGGAAGAATGGCGCTAGGCTGCTGCTCCTCCACGCGCCGTCGAGCGTGCCCGTCCGGGCGCACCTCGCCGCCGTGGCCCCGAGGAACAGCATGGCCATGCAGACCAGCGCGCCCGGCAGCGAGAGCCACGCCCACCGCACGAACACGCACGTCTGCGCCACCACCACGGTGCCCTCGGCGGCGCCGCCTCCCCCTCCGTCGGCCGATGACGACGACGATGCCGACGACGGGGCGGGCGTCCTCTGCTGGCGGATTGCGGCCGTGGCGGCGTCGGCCAGCGCCCCGACGAACCCGCCCACGCCGGCCAAGTCCGCCCGCCCCTCGGCGAAGGCGTTCTTGAGCCAGATGGGCCCCTCCAGGGCCGCGAACTCGTCCGCCGACTGCGAGAGCAGCGTCTTGTCGAAGAGCGTGGCCACGAACCGGTTGATGGCCAGCGCCGAGGCGTAGCCCATGGACCAGACGCAGCCGGGCTCGGTGTAGTAGGACGGCGGCTGCTGCTGCTGCTCGGCGGGCCTCGTAGGGCTTGTCGTCGATGTCGTCGGGGCGAGGTACAGCGTGTCCGACGTGGCGTTGATGGCCACCGGCGTGAGCTCCGAAGGCGACGGGGACCTCGCGCAGCCGCGCCACGCCCCGTCCTGGAGGATCCGCCCTGTGGCCAGGGAGAAGGTGAGGCTCGTGGTGGAGTTGACCACGTTCGGGTCGCTCGCGTTCGTTTTGCGTAGCGGCTCGCTGGCTAGGACCCGCTCGTCCAGCACGCCGGCCCGGATCTCGGCGTGGTACGTCCGCACGCAAGGGGCGATGGTGCAGGTCATGGCCACGGCCTCGGGGGCGCAGACCACCCCGGCCCCGGCGCCCGCGCTCTGTCCCGGTGGTGGTGAGGCGCTCGTGTTGCTGCTGCCCCCGTTCAGGCCCACACAGTTGTTCGAAACAGTGCCCTGCTTCAGCATGATGATGTGGAAGCGCACAAGCTCATCCATGGCCTCCTGCGATGGCAGCGTCGTCTTAGTGTTGACCATCGTCCACGGCTGGTCCTTGCTTGCCTTGACGAGCCCGACCCTGCAGGTGGGGAACCCCTCGACGTACCAACTGGGCTGGCTCGCGTTCCGCCGGATCAGCGCCGAGCTGTCCCGGCATGAGTGACACAAGCCCAGCGTCTGGAAGGTCGCGCCGTCCCCGTCGTCTGCGGAGGGGAAGGTGCAGTTCCCCGACCGGCAGTCGAACGAGACGAGGGTGGACGCTGAGCCGGCGGGTTTGTCACTGAGGATGGAGTGGTAGATGGCCGCCTGCATGGGCCCGTACAGCTCCGCGTTGAACGGCGTCGTCAGGGTGCCCCCCTCGGTGAAATTGTTGGTGCGGGGGATGCGAGCCACCATGGTTCCCTCAACATCGTAGCAGCCATAGAACTGGATGATCTGCTGCGAAAAGGGGTCGATGGCCAGTGCGACGACGGCGATGAAAGCGCCGAAGCTGGCAAGGTAGCTGCGATTTCAGCGACATTTCAGTGACTTGATACACACCCAAAATTCGACAGCCCGGGTGGTTTGTAGGTGCCATACTGCTTGCGGGGTGACAGCATCAAAAGGAAAGACCCCCAGGGCCCACGACTAGCATTGTCGAAGTCGTCCATGTCCACCAGACTGTGAGGCTCGCGAAACCATAGCCATTTCAGCTGACTAACCCCTAGAGAGCCACAAAACCTCGTCAGCACATTCTAGCAGTTGAGGGCTCTTAGTTAACGGACTATGTCCAGCATCTTACCCTGTGAGACAGGCACCATCAATGCTGCCTTCATCATGGTAGTCAAGACGGCAACCATTGAGTTGAGAGAAATTAGGGCGGGCAGCTCTGGTAGTGGGCGGCCATGGTAGACAGCGAGGAGGACGATGATGGCAACGAGGCACAGCACGGCGACTACGCAGCTAAGGACCTCCCAGACCCAGAGGTCGTTGAGCGCCTCGTTCCGGGAGTTGAGGGTATCGGAGCATCCCCTTTTCGGAGCCTCTTGGTTGGGGAAGCTCTGCGTGTCTCTAAGGCGCCTTACGCTCTTGCTGAATTCTGAATGGGCCTTACTTGAGGAGCAGGCGCTTGATATTTCGCAGAGAGTTGACTGCGTCAACTGCTTGTGCTGAGTGAGGAATGTATGCGACCTAGCAGGGGAGACGGGAGTGTTGGGGATGTGAGAGTTTCCTGAAATCATCTCTGCTTTTGGATCAGGTCCCCCGGTATGAGTGGAAGTCATAGATGTTATGATTTTAACGGCAGGAGGTTCAGCAGATTGGAGTGGCTAGTGGAGCCGTGATAGGATGAAGTGAAGTAGACGATGAAGGCATCAACTTCAAGCCGGGCGTGCCATACTAAGGGGCTCATATGATGTACCAACAAAAAGACGGCCGTTGTCGTTGATATACGTGCTGTGAAGATTAACGCCCAGGCCCCAACAGCTAAGAAGAAGAAAAAAATGTCAGTGTAATTACATTGAATCAACCGACCGATTCTTTGGGAGTGGGCAGCTTTCAAAAAAAGAATTTGGCCGCTGAGCAGATTATTGACATGCATGTATTGTCTGAATAATCAGCCCCGGAAAACAGTCGAACGAGATCCGTCATCACATTCTCAGGAATTACAAGATGGTATGCGCCTCCAGGTCTTTTTTTGACTCCTCGAGGCGACCAGATGTCCGAATTAGATGTAATGCCAGATAATGGGACCGCAAAGCTGCAGTCAATTATTATGGGTCTTGAGCCCAGAAGCAACAAGAACGAGCGGTGTGATTGAATGCCAGAACTTGGAGGGTGTGCCGCCCCAAGGAAATAATGCCTTCATCTAGTGAAGTCTCACGCGCTCTCCATGTGAAAGGAAACCGCAATTCAGCCCTATTCCCCTTTCAGCTCTCAGATTCTCCAGGGATAAGGGGCGGGAAAAGGGATAAGCGGAGAGAAACAACATGAGAATTGAGTCAAATGGAATCAACAGACGCAGGGGATGCGATCCTGGCGATACTGCGATAAAGTCGTGCCAACTGCCTGCGATTGAATTCTGACAGCGGAGCGGACTGCCATCTGCAAATGCAGGGTCTGTAACCCGCGCGATTGGCGGGAGACGCTGGCGCTGACATAAACCCAGGGGCCAAAAAAGGCAGAGAAAGCCCCTAATGCAACTCGCTTCTGCGCATTGCTGATCTAAGCCTCCGTGAAGACACTCCTGCGGTTTCTAGCTTAAGCCATATTGGGTTTACCGGGACATTGCAAGGTCTAGGACTCAATCCTGGTTGGCTTGTAATTATCCGGGATGATGCGTCTGCAACGACTGCTCGGAGGTAATCATGTCTCCTCCTATCTTCTATGCTAGACTACCTGTATCCGCCGCGGCTGTATCAAGACTTAAGAATTTAAGTGGGTCTTCGAGTCTTCCGCGCCGCTAGTCAGTCTCTGTGTAGAAGACGAGCCTTCGAAGTTGTCAAATCAAAGGTTTATCGAGCAAGTAATCACCGGTTTTGCCACAGGCTACATCACATGAAATTATGAGACATGACAATTTAGGCTTCCGCCGGGCTTTGGTTAGGCTAGAATCGCCAGGATCTTACTTTGCGAGTGATCATGCTCGTCTTGCTCATTATGACGGAAACTCGAGCGGGCCGCAGACGTAAACTTTTTGAATCCTCACACTTCACGAAGAGAAAAACTGGATATGAGGAGGGAGCACTTCAAATCCTTTGCTTGCTGATCGTGAATTCCGTGATTTTGTCTTTGACCAAGCTACGATGGGAAATGCTGCAATCTCCAAAGTGGTGGAAGGTAACTATCTGATGATATAATTATAATTAAGTGCTCTCGGACCTACGTGCTGGTACAAACATGAAGGGTTGCTCGACCAGAAAGGAAGCTTCATGCGTTCACTGTGGCTTGCTTAGCCTTCGTGCGACAGGCGCTTGAGGCAAAAGCTTCGGGGTTGCTTCATCATGATGGAGGGTTGAGCAGCGAAGTAACCTGAGCAGTAAGCATCCTAGGCTATGTCGGTTTCCCCCCTCCTTTGTCATCACAGCTATATTTATACAGAATTCGAGCGTGCTGAACAAGCAACTGTGTTCCACCACAATAGCAATTACCAGCAACACGAGCGCCATCGAGACTCGACGACTAGGGGGCTAATAGGTAGTCCCACGCGATGATAATGCGTTTTCCTGTGCTCTTTCTCTTCGCGATCCCTCTATTTGCTAGTCTCTTCACGGCGGTAACAGCCCAGCCGCCACCGGATCAAGAGCTGGAATACCCACTGCCACCAAAGCTGGAGTACCTCTACACCGTCAACATCACAGGCGGTCAGGGCATCAACATCGGACCAGGGCCCCGGGGGAACCGCGTCGTCTACCCCATTCTTGGCGGCTCCTTCAAGGGTCCGTTGTTGAGAGGTGAGCGCCCCAGTTGTGCCAAAAAGGGTGTCTTCATCTTCCCACGATGCGTCCACACTGCAAATTGGGACGTAAGCACACCCGCTGATCCTCCTCATCCACATATCTGGCAACAAAACATATATACACATAATAGGCGAACTCCTCCCCATCGGTGGCGACTGGGCACTGATCGGCGACGATGACAACGACCGCGACCGACTGACGGCAGACGTCCGCCAGACCCTCAAGACCGACGACGGCGCGCACATCCAGGTGTTCGAGACCGGAACCAGCCAAGGGGACGGCACGACGCACGTGCGGCTCTCGTTCGAGACGGGTGATGCCAGGTACGACTGGCTCAATTTGGTGGTCGCTGTGGGTGTCCTCAGGCGGCTGTCGCCCACTGCGCTCACCATCGATACATGGCAGGTGAGTTTTGGGGGGGTTGGACTTACGCGGACTTGGAAATACTTTTGCTTTGGGATATTAGTGTGACAACCCATAAGGGTTGCGGCGCTGACTCATGACACCGTTTAGATGGTTTCCCTGAAGCAGAATCCGGACAGTGCCCTCTAAGCCATGGGGGCTGCAGTGGCCATACATGGCGTCGCTGATGCTTTCTATGCTGCGAAAACTTGTCTCAACCTCATGAAGCAGCAACCGGACGTCATGTGGGGCCGCGAGAAGAAAGCTTTACCTAGATGGGAGAGATCGGGCTATTGGACTCTGGGGACGCCGGAGACGGGAGACGAGAGACGTTTCTCGTTGTGTATCTGAACGTAGCAACAGGGGTCGGGGGACCACTTGCGGCAAGGAGCTGGCTGACAATGACTTTGTACGCTCGGAGGCTCATTAGACAAAAAAAAGAGGCATAAGGAAATGCGACACAAGGACAAGATGAAAGACAAGACGCGAAACGCCTCATAATTACATCCAAAAGAAAATAGTTGAAGACCAGCCTTTGTTCCCTTCAAGAATAAAGAAGTGTCATGGAGATGCCATCTTGGGGACCCGAATCCGCGGCGAGATCGGATTAATTATGGCCCCACCGAAGTGCCACGGTGACAACCGGCTACGCCTTTCCCGGCGGATTTGATCCGCTCCCGAGTTCAGTTCGGATGACAGACCCAAACAGGCTCCTCCGGTACATGCCCAGCCGCACAAACGTCTCAAAGGGCGTCTCCCCCCACCTGGAGAGGTGGTGCCTCGGCACGGGGAACCTGTGCTTCCCCAGCCCGCTCCAGTGCCGGCACTCCACATCCGGGTTCGCCGCCGTGTCGCACAGCAGTCTGCGCTCCGAGTGCCGCCCGAGGAGCAGCCACCGCACGACGGCAGGGAAGCCGGCGGCAGCGGCGATCTGCACGGCGCTCCGTCGGTGTCCTTCCCCGCCGTGCTCAGAGTCAGAGCCCCCTTCGTGGTAGTTGTAGCAGTAGCCGTAATCCTCCCGCGCCCCACGCCCGACCAGCTCCTTGACGACCTCCACCTGCCCGTACAGGCACGCCGTCATGAGCGCGGTCCCCTCGGGCGACCCTTCCATCTCAAGCTCGGCGCCGGACTCTAGAAGGAGGTGCAGGGCGGGAAGGTTTCCTAGCCTCGCTGCGGTGCACAGCGCGCTGCGGCAGCCAGGACGGCGGAAGTCCAGCATCGACTGCCGCTTGCCGCCCGGCGGCATCCTGCGGCACAACAGCCTCATCCTCCGGCTGAGACGGCTCTTATCGTCCCTGCTGTGGTGTCCCTGATTCTGGCTCCACCCGAGCATGTCGACGAGGAGCCCGTTGCGGGTCTCGGACATGCCGCACCAGACGTCCGAGTTGAGCACATACGACAGCAGGCAGGGGTGTGTCAGGGTGTGGCACAGTGCCTGATGCGCTGGTGTGTCCCCCTTCTCGGTGGGGCGGTGGGGGTCCGCCCCTTGCTGGACGAGATAGGGAAACAGAGCCGGGCAGCGGGTACCCTGGGATGTGAACAGGCAGTCGAGGACGCTAATGTCGGCTCGCGAGCTCGGATCTGGGCGTGTGTTGACGGAGGCACCTCGAGATACCAGGAAGCGTGCCAGGTCCAGACAGCCCCTGGAGACGGCACACATCAGCGGCGTGTAGGACATGGCAGAGGCCCTCGAAGCAAGGCTCGCCCCGTGACGTAGAAGGTGGGCAGCGACCTGCACCGACTCGGTGCACATCAGAGGTGTCAGTCCGAGTGCATCGGCTAGATTCGGGTCGACCCCCTGCTGAAGGAGAGCTAGAGTGACTTCCGGATTTTGTAGGTAGGCGGCTAAGTGAATTGCTGTTGGATCTGAAGCGGTAATAACTGGCTCCTTGAGCACCGGCCACGGGCAGTAATTGTCCAGGCTGTTACTGTTACCCTTTGCCATCATGGGCCTAGAAAGCAAATATCGAACAATGCCTTCTTCAGTTTGGCAACTAACAGCCTCTTCGTCTGAACGGAGTCGAATGGAAGATCTATCATCCATGAGATTAGCCTTGCGTAACAGGGTTGTCATGTGTAATGTCCGAACCGGGATGCCGCCTGCCTTACCGTAACGCAGAAGCATTTCGCTGAACATGAGCAATCAGCAGGTCCAGAGTATCCACGCGTCCTGTCAGGACAGCTGCATGAACACCGTTGATAGGGTCTTCAACCCATGATACACCCTGTTCCAGAGCCCTGTCCAGTACTCTTTGCAAGAGCTGCCCAGGGCCGCGTGGAGGAAGATCTTCTGAAGACATACTCCCGAGACGGGCGGCCACTACAGTCACCACAGCCTGATCTGCAATCTGATGCTGCGGGCAGTGAGCCCTCTGTAGTGAGGCTCCTGCATCGAGGAGCCAGTCGAGGATGTCGAGCTTCATCGCAACGGCTGCAAAGACGATAGCCGGACAGGCGTGGCAGCGACCAACGGGCTGGTCAATCCCGATCTTGTGGATGCGCATGGTTTGGGTAAACAGAGTGTAGTCTCCGTCCAGTATTGCCTCTTCAAGGATTCGGCATGCCATGTCGAATGACCGTGGGAGCGCCGAGATTTGAACTTGCGCTCCTAGACTACCGTCTGCACGGTTCCGGAGCAAAGAAGCCATCGCCCTAACGCCAATATCGGCCCACTTTGGATGAGTAGTGTTCTTGGCGCCATGTGAGAGCAATGTCCTGACCAACTCAGAGTTGGCCCGCTTTAGGGCGAGGTCAATGGGAAGCTCTCCGTCGTGGTTCATGCGGTTGAGGTTCACTCCTCTCTTCACTAGGAACTCGGCCATCTCGATGGAGTCCCCTAGAATAGCGAGGTGTAGAGGGGTGAGTCCGTTGGCCGTCGTAGATTCCAGGTCCTCAAGATAGCCTCTCTGCAAGATGAACTCCAGAGCCTCAACTTGGCCGAAGTAGGCGGCCCGGTGGAGCAAATTGCATTCATGGCAGAGGAGGTATCCAGATCGCCCAGATCGTTTAGTCATCATGCGCGCTTTCCCAGTCCAGTCGTAAGAACTCTCTACCTCGAACAGTTTCAGTGTCCCCATGTGGCCGGTGCCGACGGCTGCGTGGAGCACGTCCAAGCCATTCGAGCTGGCGGCAAAGATATCTGCCCCATGTTTCAGGAGTATATCGACGGCATCGAACTGACCATCGTTGGCTGCAAACACAATCGCGGGCACCGAGCTGGAACCAAGGATCTTCCGCGAGTTGGCGTCGAAATCGGATCGACTCAGGACGAAATCCAGCTTCGCAAGTTGAAGCGCACGGTCGTGCCGGCGCTGTCGAGTCCGCCCAACCAGTTTGAAAATGATGTCGGTTTCGATGCCTTCGGGTTTGTAAGGATCTTTGGCATCCGCCGCACTGAGTAGCGTCTCGAATGACGCCATAGAGCCGGCTGTGCACGCATGCTCAATAGCAGAGCCGCTGCCGTTCGGGTCCCGGGCATAGATGCTCACGCCGAATGTAAGCAGCTCCCGCAAAAGAGTACGTTCGCTTGGAAACGGCGTTAGAAAGTCGATCGACCGCTTCAGGAGGTCGATGGCATGGGAATTATTGGTGGTGACTCGACCGGCCTTGCATTTGTTGGAGTTCATCTCCTTGATCAGGGGTCGAATCCAGAAATTGGAGAGGCCCGGTGCGGACGTAGCTCTGAACAGAGCATCGCTTGGGCGTTGGCCGGAATGTCTGGTGTAGTTGGCGAGGACACCACCTCTCCAGAGTGTCCTGATAACAGGGATGATCAACTTCGGGATCTTATATTGCCACCACGATGAATCTTCGTGCATCATATTGGAAAAGAAATCCCATATGTGGACCTCCGAGGGTACTGGATTTGCATGCTCCGGCAGTAGGAGCTCCTCAATTACAGCGGCTTCAAGCCCGGGCGAATCCTCGTCATCGGTGCTGGCACCGGTGCTCTTCGTATCATCAGAGGCGTCATCTCCTTCATCCGAGTCAGAAACACTCCCCGAGTCATCATCCGAGAGTGCACCCCTGGCGTTGCGAAGGAGCGACTCCAGCGCTGTTCGGCCGCCTTGTTTCTCCCCGAGATCGAATTCGCGCTTGAGGTTGCGGACGAGAGTCAGAGTGGCCCTGTGGTTGAGATGGTGAAGAAGGTTCGGAGGAGGCGCCAGTGGGAGCCTTTTTTGAAGGACGGCATCCACAATCTGTGCTGACCCGGTCCGCGTGGCTAAGACGTAAACAGAAGTATCTCTGCTCTGGTAATACTCGGGCTCGGAAGGGCAGACGCCGCAGAGGAACAGCACGCAGTCCTGGCGGTTGGCGTTGAGGGCCTCCGCGAGCGGTGTCCTTCCGGCGTTCGAGACGACTCTGAGAGCTTCAAGCTTCTCATTGTCTGCACCGACAAGGAACTTGAGCATCCCAAGGTGGCCATATCTTGCGGCGAGATGATAGACTGTCAGCCCCGAGGTGGTTGTCATGCAGGTTCTCTGGCCGCTCTCCAGGAGGACCCGAAGAGCACTTTCTTGGTGACCGAAGCACAAATGCTGAGGAGCCATCCCCCGCTTGTCAAGAGTGGAAGCATCACACCCACTTTCGAGCAGAGCACGGAGAGCCTCCTCACTGTTCCCCTCTGCAGCAACATGGACAAGAGTTCGTTTCGCCTTCCCGAATCGCACATCGCCGGAGCCGGGGTAACGTGGGTCCGCCATAATCTGCTGCAGCTTCCGAACGCGGCCGAATCGCACGGCATTCTCAAGAGCGGCAAGAAAATCCCCATCCTTGAGTCCTGTAGTCGCGAGATTTGTGACCATTAATGACTCTTGGACGTCTCGTGCCTCACGGACCTCCGCATCGTCTCTGTGTTCTCTATCGTCGCTTTCGTCGTCGCTATCCTCATCGTTGCTCGTTGCTGGACTAGGAGCTAAGAGATTCGTGTGGGCTAGCGAGACCAGGTCCGAGAATTGGGGAACGTCCGAGTGTGTTTGGGCTTGTTCGAGTATGTTGAGGTAGATCCTGCGCATGAAGGGGCTTCGTTGAATTTGATTCGGTAGAGAATGTATGCGGCTAACCAAGTCTGGATCCAAGCATTTTCCAGACGAGATGAAGGGCTCCAGAGGCGCCGGACTCTCTAAGTCAAGGCAGAGGTTGAGCGCGAGCTTGCCAAGCGATCCAAAGGCGCTATCGTTCGACTGACCCGCGCCAGCAGTGAGAAGTGATTCCAAGGTTTGTCGAATGCGAAGGGTTGACTTGGGTGGTAGGCTTCCAATATCGAGTTTAGTTGTAGAGACTTGTGCGATTGCGAGGTGCCCTGGACCAACTAATGCGCAGGATATTGGTGATCCAATCATGCCGTTAAGGTTGGGATTCGCGCCGCAGGCACTGCATAGCCAATGGCAAATCTGAGGCCAAACGATCGAGGCGGACACATGCAGGGTGGAGAAATCAGGCCTTAGAATAACCAAGAGTGATTGGCGAAACTGTTCGAGAAGGAGTAGTTTTTTCTGAGGTTGTAATACCTCCGTGGCTGGGTACAAGGTGCCAGACGGTGGCAGAGTCGGTGCCACATAGTCGGCTGTCCGAAAATGACTCCAGGCTCGCAGGTACTCCGATCCCTGATAAAAAGAGTCATAGTGCAGGCTGGCTCGGGGTGCGTACTCTGGAAGGCAATGTATAAGCCAGTTGAGAAAACATGGCTTTTTGCTGGGGTGAAACAAGGTCTTGCCCAACTCAAATACCTGAGGATGGTTCAGGTGCGTCATGGAGTCTTGAGTCCACACGGCGGCAGCGTACGGATAGAATGGGTGTTCTTCCGTCCGCCTTCGAACAGCCTCCATCCCGTTCTCGTCCGGTGTCGGTGGCGTCTTGTTGAATTTCGGGAGCGTGAGGAAGCGGAGGCAATTTTCTGCTACGGTGCGGCAGGCCTCCTCGACATCGTATCTGAACATGGCCAGACGGGAGTCGGGGCTCAGAGATGTGAGGTACTCGAGAACGGTGAAATGTGCGAGCTCGAAGGTTTCCCCGTCACTGCTCTTGCGGATGAGGCTGCTATAGGCTCGCGAAATGACACCTTCTGGGATCCTGGACCCTTCTTTGAGAGCCTTTCGGTTCTCCCGCACAGAAAGCGCCTCACAGAGTGCAGCTATGGGCATCGGAGAGTCCTGCTGGAAGCAGATCCACAGGAGCGCCCTGCGAATTATCTCGCGGGAGTTGACGCTCCGGTTTCTGTCCAAGGCACGATCCAGGATCCTGTCGTATGTCTCGTTGAGGGTTTCTGGGAATTTGTGAATGGCAGCCAGTCGGTCTTCGTCATCCACTTCCGTGCATAAAAAGTCGATCTGGCACGCAACCCAGCGAAACCTAGGGGGCGGTGAGCTTCTAGGAGGTCATGACGACTGAGATTTGCGAAGAAAATGTATCTCATAACGGGGCAGGGTAGCATCGTTGCCAGGTGGTACTTACATGCCCTTTGCCTTATCAAGTAGTGCCTGATGGATGATCCGCCTGGTGTCCGGTCCGATCTCGGCAAGCTCACTCCTTTTGGCCATCTCCGCCGCAATATACAGCTCGAGGTCATGGGCATGTGCAGCAATCTTGATCTCAACAATCGTACCCAGCTCGGCCCGGATCTCATCCTCGTCCCGACTGAAGAGCGCGATGCTGAGATTTGGGTTCTGTTCAGCCAGGTTCTTGATGCTTCGCACCGCCTCCCCAACGTGGGCGCCGCATTCGTCTAGTCCGTCAATCATGACGGAAACCTCGCCGTACAGAGCAACCATGCTTCCCAAAACATCGGCGAGCTTGTGCAGTTCTGGCTCTTTCGGGAGATGTGAACCTCGATGGGGCTGCAGGGTCTGGTAGTAGGCATCTAGGATTCCGAAGCATGACTCCTTCTGAAGAGCCAGCTGGACTGCCAGTGCTGAGAGAATATTGGCCGGCAGGTGGCTTTTTTCGTTCTTGTAGTCGCAGAAGAAGAATGCCAAGGCGGAGGACTCGCTGCTCTGATTAAGGACCTCCTGAATCACGGCCCCGCACAGCACCGTCTTGCCAGCACCAGGTATCCCGTTCAACCAGAGCCTGCTGTTGGATGTCGACCTCCATCTGAGGAAATCCTCGTCGTGTTTGGTGAGCCACAGACCAGTGCTGTGCTGGCGGAGCCTCAAACTGGTATCGAGGCTTGTCTGAGGATTGACCTTCAGGAAGAAGGCAACCACTTTCTGCATGTGCGCGTCCATTTGGACCCGTCGTTCGATCCGGAACCGGTCCACAACAACCTCTCGGAGTTCGCGCAGGTCGTCGCCCATCTTCGATTGGCCCCGCTCCATACCCAGAAGCTTTTCCAGGGTGTCGGCGTTGAGTGCCAGGCTGAGTGCGTCTTTGTGTCTGGCCATGTCTTTAAGCAGCTCATCTATCTGGTCATCGGAGAAAGGCGAGAGGACACTCCGAATGATCGTGTCCCTCTTTCGCCCACTTTCGAAATCGCTCTGAGCCTTGTCGACAAGCTTGTTAATCTTTTTGATGGTGACCTGGCAAGCGTCGATGTATGAAGCACGCAGCGACGCTGGCACCGTTGACTCGCTCAGGGACTCCGCTAACAAGGACAGGTTCTGCAGGATCCCGCTGACGTTCCGCACTTCAATAGCTAGCGCTGCCGTCTTCTGTCTCGAGTCTTTGGCAGATTTGATGTACTTCGAGACCCCAAGGTAGGTCGTCCCAGCCAGGTGCGCCAACCCCGCGATACTAGCGGCGATGGAGAGGGGTTCGGCCATGGTGGAAAACGGCCTGGCGCCGAAACCATGGCCAAGAAATCTCACAAGATAGAGAATGTGCTATGAGATGAACAAACCGATGAGGTGGGTTGCCATTGGGATAATGGCGCGAGGAGCCATTTTTGACGGACGAGGAGGCCTTACGATGGAAACAGTTCGCCCAGCGGAGAGCCTGTCGCGGTTTCGCGTGGCGGAGTCAGCATGAGAGGGTGGCTCGGCATGAACGACCCCTGTTCATACTTCGCGCCAATGAAAATGCCGCGACCAGAGACCGATACGACCACGGGGACGCAAGCTGACATGTCGCTGAGGCCAATCCTACGCAGTAATGTAGAAAGCCCAATGTCGAGGCACCATGATTGAGGTTGAAATAAGCATCGACGAAGCATTGAGGTGAGGTGGGCATATCTCCACTCTCCCATGGACGGCGTACGGTACGCATTCTGTTGAAGATTAACGACACTTCCGACTTTCTTGCTGCTTTCTAATAACAGGCATTCCAGCCATGACATCCTACCAAATTACCAACCAAGCCCGAAAGCTCCAAAGACGCCCTTCGCAAGATAAACCAACGCGCATAACACACCACATCACACCACCGATCCAAATGTCCAGAGCTTACTTCTTTCTCCACGCACCATTGTAAGGTGCCTCCTTAGGCGGCTCACCCCCCGAGGAGGGGACTCCACCTGTCACAGAATACGTGTATTTGACGATAGCAAAAGCAAAGTGATTTTTGTTGATTTATTTGATAGATTTTTATTGAGTTGTTGCAAAAGGTTGTTCTTGTTGTCGTTATTGAGGCCTCGATCAATCGGGGAGATTTTCTCTTAAGGTCGGGATCATGTGATAGGTCCCGTGACTTTTGTGACACCACCAGTCCAGTCCCACATCCTCCCAACCCATCCGGGCAGCCAGCGCTTCCCGTCTCGGTCTCCACTCCGCATCAACGCACTAAACCCGCTGCCAATCCTCAAAGCCCTCTTCTTCCCATCGCCACCCTCGACCCCACTACTCCTCCACTTCCCCCTCCGCCCCCAATGCCGCCGACGCTTCCCCCGCCATTTGTCCCTCAGCCCCTTGGCCACCTCGACCTCCTCCCACCTGTACCCGTACACGAACGCCAGGAAGTCGACCAGCAGGGTGAGCGGCACGGCGATGTCCCAGAACACCCCCTGGCTCAGATCCAGGTCCCGGATGTCGGTGGTGTTCATGCCGAAGCTCGACACGAAGCTCGGCGGCAGGAAGAAGAGCGACGCGATGGTGAACACCCGGATCGCCTTGCCGTGGCCCTCCTCCAGCACCACGGCCGCCTGCTGCAGCTGCGCCCTCAGGTGCGCGCACCGCCGCACCAGCTGGTCCACCTCGGCCGCCCGCTCGCCCAGCCGCGCCAGCCTCTCCCTGGCGTACGCGTTCTCCGCCGGGAAGAGCGCCCGCCGCTCCGCCGTCGGCCGCCGGAAGGACTTCGGGTTCAGCGTCTCCCCGTAGGCCCGCAGTAGGGGGAGCTGCGTCGCCGTGAGCTTCCACAGCGCCGTGAGCTCCTCCTCCAGGGCGCCGATGGAGATGTAGAGCTTGCGCTTCGGGTGCGCGTTGGCTAGGTACTGGAGCTTGGAGATGTGCGAGCGGTAGAGCTGCATGGGGTCGATTTCATCGTCGCCGCTGTCATCCCTTTCGTCATTGCCGTTGCCATCGTGTCCGCCGTGGTCACCGTCGTTGTTACCGGAAAGTGTCGTCAATACCGACGGCCGCAGTCCCCGCCCCTGCAGGTTGCTCAGAATCACAGCGATGAGGTATTCCGACCCCACTGGCTCCATCGATACTCCTTTCGTACTTGTAAAGTCCAGGAGGTCGCGCCTAGCCTCCTCGAGGTTCTGCTGCGCGGACTTGTGCACCTGGCGGGTTACCACGTCCAGGTTGGTCAGGTACTTGACTTTCCCGCAGGCATACGACTGCCCCTTGTCTCCGTCCTGCCTGCCGGCGATAGATATCCTGCTGGCTGTGGACACTGCATGTGCATAGATGACAAAAACCCAGACGATGTCCTCAAAGGCCTTGAGGACGCCCGACGGTAGCTTCGGTCGCAGGCGGGGCTTGTATTCCTTGCCGGGCTGTTCTTTGCAAGCTAGGGCAGCGAACAGTTGGAGCACTAGTGCTAAGTTGTGAATATTAGTCAAAGCAGCGCAAAGACTCTTGACGAGGGGCATTATCTTTCCCATCAATGCACGGCGTGCAGTCAGAGAACGCCTTTTGCAGTTTCTAGTCAGCGCGATCAGTGTCCTGCGAATCAGTTCGTGGTTGAAGATCAGCAGAGAAATCCGCAATAGACATCTTGCTGTTTTATCGTGGGGATCAATGTGAACCGCATTGTGTATATGCTAGAAGCCCAATTAGTTCTCTGTCCTGCGGGAAAACTAGGAATGATCTGTCGGGGCTGTTTGTGGAGTAATTGTTGACTCACCCTGATGATTCCATCCACAGCTCCCCAGCACCCTTGGAGCACCTCGTGAATGATGTTGGACCTCAATGGCACGAACAGGCCAAGTAAGCCTTTTGAGATCTCTATCAGTCTCCTCAGCTCCGTTTCTGCCTCGTTCAGCGGCGCTTGGCTGATCATTCCTTGGTGCAACTTCTCAACCGCCTGCCAGGCAGACAGTCCGGGTTGTTGATAGATACTCCGTAGCCTTTTTGAGCCTCGAGAGAGCATGGCTTTGTTGGTCCTCCCCAGGATCCGAACCACAACACTGGCCTCCCCTCGTTGGTCTTCATGAAGATAGGCCTGTGAATGGCCAACACCCCAGCTTAGGAATGGAGCAGTAGTCTCGGCTTCCGCGGAGCTGATGTGATTCTGTGTAGGTTCGGCGGCTGCATCCTCATCCGTTGAGTCTGCTGCCAGTGTGTCATAATCTTGGTCACCAGCTGCCAATACTTCGTCTCGCGCCCTTTGATGGATTGATATGCCCGGCAACAAGGATGCATGCTTGGTCCTCGAAGAGGAATCTACAGCCACGGTCTCCCGAAGCTCCGGGGCGGTTCGACTTCGTGTAAGTGTGGGGACTGGCGACACCTCGGGCAAGCGTTCAACACTGGGACCTTGGATTGGTTGAAAATTGATGCGGACCGGGGGTTCGGGTACGAATGGCGGAACACCGTCGTCATAAAAATCGGAAGCATTGGACTCGTCTTCCCCTCGCCATCATCATCCGACTCTAGAAGGAAGCTGCTCTAGTGACCAGGCCTGCCACGGTTGGATCCCTCCTGCAATCTAGTCTTGGTCAAGGCGTTTCTGGCGCGCCCGGTGCCCTTCGTTGACTCGGGCTACTACGCCGTTTCAGCTAAGGCTTGATCTCTTCGCCGACGCTCATCGATCTTAGCTTGGGTGATGCGCACCTTAGCCGGGTCGTCCAATATGTCGAAGGTCACACTTCGTTTCAGTTGTCTGGGCTCTTCTTGGCCGGTCCCTGAGGACGCTGAGACACATTTCTACAGTTTGTCGGGATTGGCACTTTCAGCCCCGTCATCGACATCGCGCCCCCCTTGGGCCGGCTGCGCACTCGTGTCCGATTTGTCGCAGTCAGAAGGACTCCCGTTGTCGCTAGTGGTGATCTCCTATAGCGCTTAGGGTCAGTTTAAAGGCCAATCAGACCAAGCAGCAATCAGCAAGATTTTTCAAGATGATTTCCCTCATGCAACATAATTACCATTGTATCTGGACCAGCCTCTCCTCCAGCACGGTTTCTCCCTGAAGATCGCTCCGGGAGCAGTCGCTGCACGTGATCACCACATCTAAATTTTCGTGTAAGCCAAAGCCCGCTCCCGAGTTTGATAAATAATTACACCAGATTCTCAGCGGGAGATCGTGGTTTGCCTCACCGGGACCCAGGAGAATGCACCACAGCTGGGACACAAAGACAATGTCGCCCGACTCTCCTTGGGTGTGGTCTCGGAAGACTTGTCTCGATTCCCGCTCGGTAGGGACCTCGTAGTCATATAATGACTGAAGTAGCCCTCTGGAGTGATGGTCCCCAGAGAGCTTGTTGATCGACGTCTTATCTCGGAGGCTGAGGAATGGCCACACCACGAGAGTGACGGAATCGGTTCCCTTGCCAGAATTGTCCTGGTCCTCCTGGCTTTGATCTTCGCCCGGGTCCTCGATTTCTTGTCTCTGAACCGTACCTGACTCCGCATGGGGTACATGTGTTGCTCTACGCTGCCAGAACCCTAGGCCCTGAAGAAGTACACAGAAAGCGGCATGTTTGGTGTGATTCGAGACAAAGGGGCAACCGAGGACCGGCTCCTAAAATGAATCCATCAGACACTGTCGAAGGACTCTATTGTTAAGCATCGGTGGATTGGGGATATGCAATGGGTATCATGCAGACCTCAAGATGTTTGGTATTCCATGAGTTCCGTTGGACGTGCCTTGAGAGACCAGTCGATCATTTGTGGCATGTCAGCAGCCAGCTATAGTACTGCATGGAAGTGCGGGGTTCGCAAGAGGGAACGTACAACCAACACAGCTGGAAGTCATGTGCCGGGTGTTCCAGTGACTTCCCTCCTTCTTGGACCCGTGGTGGAGAATCTTGGTTGAAAAGGGTGATAAAACTCTCCTTCATCTCGGCATAGTGCTCAGACGCCGGAGAAATCACGAGCTGCGCTACACTACCGCCCTCTAAGTTTGTCTTCGGTTGCGTCCAGCACATAGAGACATAGAGCCTTCCAAATTCCCTTGCACCAGGGCAGATTCATTGGACAACACTCTCGTCCCTTCTGCGAATGCTATCTCCCGCTCCGGAGTCATCGCGATCATTCTTGTGATGTGAACGCCCACGCCGGGCCCGAGGATCAAAACTAGTGCGTCTGATCCAGTCAACGCTTCCTCGGGGAGACCATGCTTGAGGCTTGTCTGAGTTAGGAGCAGCGGTTCGCCAAGCTTGTGTCCCGCCAGGAGAGTGTCGAGCATCCCAAGGACCACTCATGTGGTCATTGACGATGAGGGGTGTGAGACGACCAGATCGTCGTCCGTAGCGCCGCGATTCTCGCCGAGAACCTGGGCTGGGTGAATCCGAGCATCTCGCAGAAAGACCCTCAGAAGGCCCAGTCGCGGGGTCCTCGTTTTCAGCCTGGCCCCGCTGGCGGTTGCTCATTGTGGCGAAGAGCAAGCAGGATCTGTAGGACCAAGGAAGATTGGCGATAAGTTTGGAATTAGAGGCAATCAACAGGCGTCGGGAACCAAGGAACAACAAGTTCAAATACTGGATAAAGATCCCAGACTGACGAGTCAGTCAACCGGGGTTCGAGAAGGGGGAGGTGCCGTTGGCATAGAATCCCAGAGTACCATATGCAGGGGGCCGCTTATCGTTATGTTTGTGTGCAAATTGTCTGTAATTACCATACCCACCCTGACTGGAGATGTGGTCACGCGGACTTCCGTAGTTACCAGGAACCCATTTTCATGATGCTTTTCAACCATCTTCGGAAGAGTTTGAACCCATGCAAGTTTTCGAGCATTGAAGGGAATCGAAGTATCGATCTGCGATCAGCAACGGCTGTGATCACCCAATCCAGCACTCATGGCAGCGATTGCCATAACAAAACCACATACCTAGGTATAATTATATAAGTATCTGAGAGAGTGGCAAAGGATCCGACAGAATCGCTCAGAATTAGAAGATGGCATCATGGGATGCTGCATGTGCGACCATGCATCCATCTCTCATCAACCACCACATAGGCGCATTTGAGCCTACGGCCCGCGAGGCTGGGCACATATTGTGACCGATATGGTCTTTAAATGGCTCTGTACAAATTGCAGGCGTGGAGACTCCGGTTTGTCAACGTGGCGCAGAGAGCCCATTTCTGGGACCACAACACACAGTATGCTCGTTCGTACCTTAGCGAACCAACCAACCAACCTACCCCAGCGCCCAAATGCCCGGAGATGCTTCCGATTGTCCTCTGTTAGCCCGGTGTTAGTGTCACGACATGGCCTAGCTCTGCTTATGTAAAGTTCTGTATCTAGGGAGACTCTCATTCGTCTAATACGCAGAGTAATTAATTACCCAATTACTTGGAGGAGGGGCTCTGTCGTCTGGGAGGACACAGTGATAATTACCTAGGTGATTAGTACTAGGCTGACTCAGAGTTGTTTGATAGTCTAGAGATCGGTTTCCTATGTCGTTGCATCAAAGTCGTTGAATCAGCAAACAAAAAGGCTGGCATCGTGGTTGTTAATTACATTGACGATTCCTATGGTAGGTCTCAGGCTGGGCCGTCGCGTGCCGTGATAACAAGCTCTACGGTACCTGGTATTCGTGGACCTAATTATGGCGTAGGCCATGGGCACAGGCATGCACCTTTTGGCGTCTATCAGTCAGAGTTTGCCCTTCAATCGGGGGCTTATACGGATGCGTGTGACGAAGCTTGAACCTACTGGGTAATTAACGTATTGGTCCGCAGATAATTACTGGCCTGTGGAAATGTTATGCTAGCCAGGTACGATGAAATGATAGCCCGAGACTGAGACAAAAGTACAAAAGTAATTAGGAAAGAAATAGCTGACAAAAGCGCCAGTATGGATGATACCCCGAAGCTTTGTGGCTTTAAAGGGGTCTAGAGGTTATCGCCGTACAGTCTCTCGTTCCGGATAAGGGAAAGACCAACGCCAAGCCTAAGAGAAACACCACCGTGCGTGATCCATGCCAGGCCAAACAGCCGGGGTTAAGGTAAATTCCGGCCCATCCGACAAGACTCAAAGGAGTCAAAACTGTGTCTTTCGCACATTGCCTCAATAAGATTTACTGCGCCGCCCGGGCCGGTGTAATTCACAATCTATCATTTGTCAGCCTTTCGAAGTTAGGTAGGTAGGATGTAAGTCTTCCTTGAGCACCTAGACAGGGGGTCTGTGGCCTGGGAGAGGTGCCGGGTGAGCCCCAGTCTTCACTCGGCAGGGAATGCAGGAAAACAATGGGCCAGCGGCATCAATAACGTCTCAGTCGGTGCAATGGGGAAGGGGAAATTTATTACTCAAAGGAACAAGAGTGAAGGGACCCGAAACTGGCAGGGGGTCGAACAAATAAGACACTAGTTCGAGTAAGGACGGTGGGAGTATAAAGACGAGGGAAGTTACCTCTCTGTTACCATAGTTACCACGATTGTTCTGTGCCACAATTGAAAAGTTAAACACCCAGGCCCTCGACCAAACGTATAGATTTCCACAGTCTCTCACACAAACTGAAAGTCACCGCGAGAGAGAACATCGCAACCATGGTGGTCAACACTGCTAAGACCGTCGTGCTGATCACGGGTACGCAGACCACCTGCCTACAATGCTTCATTGCTCTTCCATTACCCTCCCAAGCTTACACTTTACCTTCACAGGCGCAAACCGTGGCATCGGCTTCGCCATAGTAGAAGCCCTCATCGCCGAGTCGGACTCCTCCACCTTCGCCGATGGAGGCCCCTACCATATCTTTCTAGCGTCCCGGTCCCTCGAGAAAGGAAAAGCCGCGGCCGCGGCGCTCAAGCCCCAGCACGGCAACGAGGTGTCGGTTGTGCAGCTTGACGTCCTCTCTTCTGACTCCGTTGTCTCCGCAGTGGAGGCCGTCAAGAAGGAGACGGGCCGCGTCGACGTGCTGATCAACAACGTGGGCGTCTTCGTCCAGGGCATCCCGGACCCGGTCGAGCTGCTCCGACAGTCGCTGGAGCAGAACCTGATCTCGGCGTATGCGGTCACGGACAGGTTCAAGCCGCTCCTCCTCGCCCAGCCCGAGGGGCAAGACGCCCAGAAGAAGAACAAGCGCATCATCAACGTCACCTCCGGGATGGGCTCCATCTCCCGCCGGGTGGACAAGTCCGACTCGTTCTACAAGTTGTCTGGCACGGAGTACCGCATCGCCAAGGCCGCCATGAACATGATGGCGGTGTGCCAAGATTTTGAGCTGGAGGCCGAGGGGGTTAAGGCGTTTGCATACAACCCGGGTTACACTGCCACCTACTTCTCGGGCGACCCGGAGTGGGTCAGGGCATCGTCCCTGGGCCACGAGGTGGACGTGCCCGGGAAGGCGTGCGTCCTGGTCGTAGACGGGAGGAGGGATGGTGACAGGGCGAAGATTCTGGAGGTTGAGGGTGTGTGGGACTGGTAGGGGCATCGCTGTCTTGGCAATTTGCGGGAGTTCTGATCAGGGTTGCCAGAATCCAGTATGCTAGCCAAGACAGAACCGATTCCATTCTCGAATGTTACCAACATCCAAAGATCTGACTGTACACAGTTATCAAAAGGCTGTATGCGAGAACTCCTGTAGCGATGCTAGCACGTGTCCTAGCTATAAAACCAGCAGCATGCAGCGCCCCGGACAAGTGAATGAAGAAGAGGATTAGAGATACATCATTTTCCAGTGCCCTTTTAGTAGCCACGGCCTAATATACAGAGAGATACCACGTCGACAACTTCCCTATAATATCTCCTCGTAATCCAGACTGTGAATTGATATGGAATGCAGTCCTCTGGGCCAAACAGCAAAGTGTGAGGACGGCTATGAGCAAAAGTTAAAGCAATAGCTGGGAACCTTATGTAGGTAGATACCTACTTAGCCCCCTATTTCGGTAATTAGTCTGTCTGTCCATTGACCGCCCAGCTACCAGTTGAGTTGACAATTATATTGACCGAGAATCCCACTGGAAGCACCGAGGCCCGAATCCTAGTGCGCCATGATGATGTAAGGGATGCAGTTCAATCCATTTCCGCACGCGCACAAGGCCACGCGGCATTTCTGCTCAGCCCATACGCCCTCGCCCAGGTTAGTGTCGGGACAACCCCTAACTTGAACGTCACCATGATTTCGGCTTCGAACGGCGCATCGCAATCGAGTGCTGACAGTTTGGGCCCTTTGCCCCTGTCGGGGTCACCGGTGAACTGAGTCTCTTCCTAGGGCGGACAAGCAACATGTCCTACACCGTGTTCCTCGGCAGGACGACAGGAGGGCTGCATAATGCCCCTGTGCCGCAGTATGTACTTTTCTAACTTTTGTCTGCCCCCTCTTAATCTTTGTTACATGTCTCTCTCTCTCGCGAAGCTGCTGATTTTGACTACTGTGATAGGTTCGTTGTTTCCTCTCCGGACTAATCCACACCACGCTGCCGCCCAGCGATGAGGTCTAGATCCAGGTAGGCAAGTACGGAATGATCGTGGCTGTGGACACCCAGGACGTGTCAAGCCTGGGCCATACAACGGATTACCCGTCTGCGGAGGACACGATCGTGCTACAGGTGCCGATACGGACTGACAGCGGCCAGGGGCCCGGCCATCGGGTTCTCCACGCAGGGGCGTGCACAATGGACGAGATGTCTGGATTGTGACTAGGCACCGAATCAGCTGATCACAGGGGGATGCAGCAGGAGGGGAGCCGATGTCTATTCACGGCAGACCTTTGAAGATCAACAAAGCCGTAATTGTTATTGTTGGGCTCGCCACATACAATCTATGTAATTACAATGCTATTCTCGTGTCAACAAAGGACTTTCGCATTGAGGGCAGTGGCCTTGTGAGAGTCCTTTGTTTCTTTAGACTAATTATGTTAACGAAGCGCTACGGCGGGAGGCACCTATTTAGAATCGGCCACAGCACCATCTCGCTCCTAAAGACTTGATCCTAGGATCAGAATTGAGCGTCTCGAATCAATCGACATTCGAAGAACAGTTAGCCCTGGGCAAGCGGGCACTGGCCACCAGGAGCGGTTCCTCCTTCGAGATAACGGTTCCCAGATAGTTTGCCCCTAAAAGAAACGGGTAATTATCGATCGACTGTGGGCGACATCAACTCCTTGCTATTAAATAAAGTATGAAGACGTCCACTACCCAAGGAACACTACGGCCGCCGATAATGGCGGCGTCTCCGAAGCTCAGCAGCAGCAGGGTCTTCTCCGTCTGCCCCTGGCGCCCCGGTGTGGCGGCCATATTCCAGGCCGACGTCCACCACGCGTACATCTGCAGCTGCCCGCGGACTGCCATGGGCCCAGACGGGTCGCACGTGCCCGTGGTGGAGTGGACGCCGGTCAAGATCGACGACGAGACCGACAAGGAGTACCTCTGGCTCTACCTGAACGGCATCCCGCAGCTGGCAGCGAGGATGCGCAAGTTCATCCGCATCTTCGGGATGCCGTGCCCCAGCTGCCAGGCACAGGTTGGGCTTGACAAGGCAAGGCTCCGGGCTGCGATGGCGAGGTGGATGGGGCAGTGGGAAATGTTCCAGAAGGCCAACAACGTCGAGTTCGTTGCCAGCAGCATTCCTTATTAGAGAGCGCCGCTGGATCATAAGTGGGCAGGTAGGTATTTCCTCATCAGTACACTGGGGATAGAGGTTGGGTTAGGGCTTGGGGTTCTTTTCTCTACTTCCCACGCAGGCTGGTTCTTGGGCTGAATATTTAGAACCGACTTGTAATCATTCTACCGCTTGTCGGGTTTCTCAGTAGACTATTCTCTTCGTATAGAAGTCGATCTTGTAACTTTTGCTATGAAACCGACCCTCCATCTTCCTCCCCACTCTAACTATCCAAGATAATAGAATTTATATAGGCGTCCGTAACGTTCTTATTTAGGATAATTAAGGTTAATAAGATCATCGTCAGCTCGCGAGAGGCTGAAGTTCAGGAAGTAACTGCAGACCGTGATTACACACTTCGTAATTAACGCGATGAGGAAAACAAGACAAGCTCCTACAATCTGCGGCAGGATAAGTGGTATAATGTTGGAGGGATATCAGTGGCGGCTGAGAGTCGCCTTGGGAGTGTCAATAAGAGTTTGGTGCCTCCCAACCAAGGGGGCAAGGGGGTAGACTCTTGAGGCTATGGTTCGTCGTTGCTCGTTAGGCAGGACACCTACTTTCCATTCCACAGTGCTTGGAACTCAAGTTCAGCAAACATAAGAGGAAGCACGAGCACATAGGAGTGGGGTTGATGCTGCTAGCAAGGTAATTGGAAGGTGAGGCGGGAGTGAGCTCTGGGTGAGTGACTGTCCATGCATAGTTTCACCCATCTAATCACTGCTGCCAGCCACTTGATTCTACCCATTCGGTGGGGAGGTCTCTCTGACAGTCCGATTTCATCCGTCGCCTGGGGCAGGACTGCCACCAAATTTTGCAACAAAACACAACCCTAAGCCGAACCTGAGAGACGAAAACACCAACTCGGCAGTGAGCCATCCATCAACAACATAGACAGACCTTTATGCCTTACTTTTCCTTTTTTTGATCTTTTACGGCCATCTTTGAACAGAAAAGCTGCATCTTCGCTTTATGGTCCCAGGGGACCATTAAACGAGAAATTTTTGATCGGCGCCGCCACATCGACTCCTCCGAACGTCCTCAAGGCGCTGCACCAAGTGGGATCCCTCATCGGCCTCTGCATGTCCTTCTCGAAATTCCGCCTGATGTCACCAAACGAATGAGGATTACCAACAAATCGAAGACAGACGCCACCCTATTCAGAGAGTTTTTTTCATTCAGTCTTCCTTCCCTACTTTAAGTGTCACCGCCATCCCGGTTCTTGTGTTGCTGTCTCGATTTAGAAACATTTTTGCAACCCATCATTTCCTCGACCTGCGGTCTGTATCACCTGCCGGTCACTCCGTCCTACGAAAATCGGATCATTATCTAGGGTTTTGAGACTTGGCCCAGGAATAGGCTGGACAGAAGTCGCCGTTATGAGGTCTCTTTTTGTCCTCCCATTGGCCCTCGTCGCCAGCCTGGGAGGCTCGATCCTGACAGCCACCCTCAACATTCCTCAGTGTGTGGTAAGTATCCGATCAAGCCCTCCAGGTCTTGTTCCTCTTTTCCTCGAGCATCGTCGTTCAAGACACAGACAGGCCTTGAACTCCCGCGGTGAGGGCCCCGGCTTGTACTAGAAGACTGACATGCTGATGCCAAAAACTGCACTGTCTTCCAGGTCCAGTGCAACCATGAGGTGGGGGAGCACCTTTTAGAAGTCGAAGTCAGTGATGGGTTCGGCAAGGATCTCATCTCCCTCAATAGTCCGCCGCAGCTCGACGAGGAGATGATAGAATGTGCCTGCGTGGCCTCAATCGACCACAAGAATTTGAGGATGGGCGGCGACACCTTTGACCTGCGCCCTCGTCACCCGAATGCCCTCTTCGTCACTACCACCACGATCTACACAGTACAGGAAACCAAGACCATCTCTCTCGCCGGCGGATCTTCCGTTATCACCTCTAGCGACGCAAAAAGCCAGCGGCCGTTCTCTGACTCTCCGTCCCGTGCATCCCAGGATGCAAGTAAGGCGAGCTCTGCCAGGATGATCAGCATCGACACGGGCGCCCATCCGATCGAGCCCAGCGACTTGCCTTTCATCATTACAGGAGTTGGGCTGATCACCATCACATTGACCGTCGACCCTCCTCCCATGATCCCCAACGAGACGCTACTGCCTACGGATTCTTCGGGAGAGCTCACGCCCACCACCCCCACTCCGGAGGCCCCAGGTGAAGCGGGTTTCGTGCCGGACATCCCGGGCGGGTGGAAAGCGGCCATCGCGCTCGCGCTCATCCCGCTCATCCTCATGTGTCTGGCCGGGCTCTACTACCTGTACCGGAAGCACGGCGTCCTCGCGGGGCAGATCAGAGAGAAGCTGGGGAAGCTCAAGGAGGGGATCAAGGCGAAGAGGAGGCAGGCGAGAGGCGGCGCTGGCCCTGACCCCGGGCCCGGCGGCGAAGGCAGCAACAACAGCAGGAAGGCGTTCCTCCGCCGCTCGATACAGTCGCTCACCTTCTGGATGCCGCATCGCAACCACCCGGGCGGCGCGGGCAACGACGGCGACGACGAGTGGTACCCGCCCCCGGTCACGGCCCCGGCGCGCAGTATGTCCAGCGTGGCCAGCAGCGGGAGACATCCGCACACCACGATACTTAAGGAGGACTCGCGGTACCCCCGCGTCGGCTCTGGCGGCCAGCAGCAGCAGCAGTGTGGCCACGCCATTGCCCCCACGGCGGCCACGGGAGCACACCACGCCGGGACGGGCTCTCGCGCCTGTGCCGCCTCAGCGGCTATGATGGCACGGCTCCCGCCATCGGCACCGGAGGGGCAAGACAACAGCGGCAGGACTGGGGGCCTCCTCGAGGGGGATGGCGGGGACGCGTCCGAAATCTACAACGAGCAGGGGTTTTACATCCCGCCCGAGGAGCGCCCTAGCTCGCTGAACTCGAGGCGGAACGGCAGCGGCGGGCAGGGCGGCGGGCAGGGCGGCGGGTCGGCGGCAACCGTGGGCGCCCCGCCGGTCAGCGAGCCAGGCACACCCTCGACCACCATGAGGCGCAGCGCGGACACCGTGTCGGACCGCTCCGTCCCCGACAACAGCAGTAACAGCGGCAACAGCGGCAACAGCGGCAGCAGCAAGAACAGGAACGACAACGGTCTCTGCGGCGTCACTGCGGCTGCGGCCGTGCGCAAGGCGACGAGCTGGAGAAGAACGTGATGCCGCCTGCGAAGAAGGCCCGCCTGTCCGCCGAGACATCCGACGCCCTGTCGAGCTCGTCGAAGACCGACTCGTACGTCTCTGCGGAGGGTAAGAAGGGCAGGCGTTCTCCCTCTGCGGGCGCGGCTGTTAGGCAAAGAAGGGGGAGGAGGTTGGCAGCGGCGGGGAGGGGGTGGGAGAGGAGGGAGTCTGAGTCTGCTCGGGCATAGAAGAAATGGGAAAGGTAAGTCCGTGGATTGTTGGCAGGGGGAGAGCATGTGAAGAGGCGATCACTGCCGTGTGGACAATGTGGGCGTCCAACAGCCTAGTGGCTTTTGTGTGTTGTCCCCCCCCTTGCGGCCCCTGCCAACACGTAACGCCACTTCTCTAAGTTTTGAGGGGGGAAGGAATTGAATTCGGATCGGACGAAGCAAGAGGGGTGAATCTTGACCACGCGAGCGGGGGCAGAGGCGTGTCACAGTGAACGAATGTGGGAATAATTCAGCAACAAAACTAAATCAGAATGAGCATGAGAACATGAACGCAGAGCGAGGCTGTAGAGAGTAAGGGGCAATACCAAGACCAGAGATTAAGATAAGAACAATCAGTTCCGAGAGAAAGTAAACTGGGTCGGCAACATGAAGCAGTTAAATGACATGGTCAGGATTTTCTACATGGTCTAACAAAACAGCGCTAGCCTGTCTACGCTACACATTCCCTCTTTAGATCAGAATCCCACCCACTTGCTCACTCTCTTGCCAAATCCTGCAGAGTACACCAGCAAATCTACAGCTCATCAATAACATGCGTCTTCTCCGCCTTCGCCTTCCCCCCGTCATCCTCTAGAGTCCTACTCTTCGCGTTCCTATCCCCGGCACCGACACCAGCACCGGCACCAGAGCCAACAGGCGGCAGGCCCTTCCGCCTCCTGTCCAGCGCAGCGATCTCGTCGTCGTAGACCGTCCACTCGGGCACCTGCCTCCTGGCCCGGTCCAGCTTGGGCTCCTTGGTCTGCGGGTTGTTGCACAGGTCGATGGTCCGCGCCCCGGCCAGGGACTCGTCGCTGCACCACGTCTCGCACCACAGCCACTCCTGCGGCAGGCTGTGGATCGGGATCGAGAACTGCATGTGGTTGGGCAGGTCCTGGTCCAGGTTAGAGAGCGAGGCCGGGTCGGCCGAGAGCGTGTGGTACGTCTGCCTGAGCCTGTCCCCGGCCGCCAGCTCCCTGAACCTGCCCAGATCCACCACGTACAGGGCCGAGATGTGGTAGGGCAGGCCCTTGAGGTACCGCTCCCAGTACCCTTGCTTCCAGAAGCGGAACCCTTCCATCTCGACGCGAGAGTCGCACATGGGCGTGAAGCCGTAGGGCGCCCCCTTGAGATCGAGCTGCACCAGGTCGTACATATCCGTGCGCACAATCTGGTCCGCGTCCACGAAGATGACCTTGTCCAGGGACAGCGGGAAGAGCACGTCGAGGAAGAGGATCTTGTAGCCCCAGATCTCGCGCTGCTTCTCTTTTTGCTGCCGCAGCCAGTGCGGCCACTTGTACGTCACCATCTCGTACTTGAACCCATACTCGGCCGCCATGTAGGGGATGAAGTCCTTGAACGAGGGCGAGAGGAACTGCTCAATGAACCAGAACTTGACCGTGTGGTTCGTGTGCCGCATCACCGACACCATCATGATGTTGAGCATGCGCTCGTACAGATGGCCGCTCGCAACAGAGAAGATGTTGATCTCGGCGTGCTCCTGCTCCGACAGGGACTTAGTCGTCGTGCCTTTGCCCCTGCCCTTAGTGGAGGAGCCGCCCAGAATGCTCTCGGCGAACTTGATCCCCTTGGTGACAAAGTCCATCGCGCCGCCCTTGCCGCCAGCCGCCGGGGCCGTCGCTTTGGCCTCCCCCAGGACGTCCAGCTCCTCCATGCCCGGGTTTCGCCTGATGCGTGGGTAGAGCGTCGTGCCAAGGAAGTCCATCACAGCAGCCTCGGTCGACTCGTCGCCGGGGACGGGCGAGAAGCCATGGGCGCCGACGCTCTCAATGTAGAAGATCTCGGAGCTTCGGCCCTTCTCCAGCTGGATGTCATAGATCCCAGGGTTCGCCTTGAACTGGAAGAAGCCCAGGTTCGCCATAATGATAGTGTCTGCCACGTGAGGGTTAGACTCCGTCCCCAGCACGAGCTGCACACCACGGAGTGATGACGCCTTGGGATCTCGCGAGTGGCCCTCGATGAGGATGTGTTCCAGCTCATAGAGTGCCTCGATGTTCGACTTGACGGAGCTGAGCTTGATGTTGTCCAGGTCGTGTATGGACACCTTGGGCGCCACCAGCCATGCTGGAGGGACGTCCATCCCAAGGTTCAGGAGCGCCTCTGACGGCAGAGCCTTAAAGGAGGCCGAGGGGATCCTGAGCCTGCCCGAGTCGTCAAACCTGGGGGCCGAGTCCAGCACCGATCGATAGAACCTCTTCACCGGAAGCTCCTCCAGTCTCTCCTTGGGGTTGAGGAAGACCTTGAAATGGACGCCCTCCAGCTCGGAAAGAACCTTGACCAGAGGGGCCCACTTCTGACCCTGCTCGCTCGCCGGGTCGATTACGGCAGTGAAGAAAATGGTGGCTTTGGAGGCATCGCCCACCTCGAAGGCGGTGTAGGTCGAGTTCCAGACATTGAAGGCGGACATCCTCAATGTCGGCGGCTGCTCGAAGGCCCCGTCCGGCAGGTCGGAAATTGTGGACAACGCGGTGAGCGAGGTGAGCTTGGCCGCTGTAAGTGGGGAAGGGAACACGCCCTCGAGCTCCAGCGCCTCCGCTGCCCTGTAAACAGGGAGAATTCTCGACTTTTGTTCGTAATCGAGGAAGGTATGGAAGTCCTCCTCCGTGAACTCCGCACCTGACGTGATGGGACCGATGACGCGGCCGTTGAGTATGAGCATCGACTTGGTGGGCTCGATGCCGACCGCCTGTTGAAACCGCTCGAGGGCAACGGCATATTCGAGGCCTGCGTTGGTCTGAGGGACGTTGCGTACCTCGTCGATGATGGCGAGGATGTCCTCTTCCGACTCGGCGGCAAGGAACTGTTGGGTCTTGTCCTTGATGTTCAGGTTGATGTCGTGGGATGTTCTCTTGATGGGGTTGTGCACGATATCAAGGCGGACACCAGGGTTGCTGTTGCGGAATTGGATGGCTGAGAGGAGAAGCTCCCTGCCCTCCTTGCTCTCTAGGTCGGCGACAACAGTGAGCACAGCCCAAGTCTCCTTGGTTGAATCCTCACTTGCCTCAATGACGGGGACTTTGCTGAAGAGGTCATCATGCTCTGTGTAGACCTTGTTGACGTCGAGGACGGTGATCGACTTCCCGTTCTGGGGGAAGATAAACTCATTCCGACGGGTCGCGGCGCCCTTGATGAAGGTGCCCGGGACCCATGTATCTTCGTCGATCATGCCATAGTAGATGCCCTCCTGAACCATCCTCAGGTCGCTCGAGATTCTGCTGCTCATTATCTGCATCCATTTGCCCTCGCTATCTCTCGAGATGGCGAAGCCATTCACGAACACAGGAGGGGTGGGTGAGTTTGCGCCTAACCTGCCTGCCCACTTCTTGGCCAGGGCGACTTGCCCACCGTACCCCTCAGGCGCGAGGACCTCCTCAAAGGAGAGAACTGTCGACTCAGAACGAGTGGAACGGCCTTTGATCGCTACCGCAAACGCCTTCTCGTTCGGGCTCGATACCGTGTCTGCCTTGAGGATGGACTCGAGGTATTCGATCATCGGCGCGAGCCCGTATGCCTCGTGTAGATAGTAAATGACCTTCGCCTGTCCTGCAGACTCGGGAGATGTGGCAAGAGGCACAATACCAAACCGGATAGGCAGGCGTTGTTTGATAAAGTTGAGGAGCTGCTCTGCGACCAGAGCGATATCGGCCTTCTTGGTCAGGTCGACCGGGACGATGATGTTGAAGACGTCCTTACGAATGGGCGGGAGCTGCCCTGGCATCCCGCCAGAGAGGATGGCCATGAGATTGGGGCTGTACTGCTCGTACCGCTTGTCCTTCTCCAGGTTGTTGAGCCAAACGATAACCCTTCCACGCTCGATCTCGTCTCGCCAGTCGAACCTTCCAGGCTCGTCGTCCGTCTTTGACAGAGCTACCTCGGAATGAGACAGCAGATCCACAGCTTGTCTGCCCGTGAAGCCGAGTCGCGTCACCTCGTTGATCAGCTTCCTTTCCCTGCGCAGCACGTCCACGAGACCAAACGACTGGATCTGGCGCTCGAGAAGCTGGGCGCCGTTCATCCATAGCATGTTGACACCAGACGGAATGACTTGCTCATGGTTCGCCTGGTGTTCTGTGAGGAATCCCTCGGATAGGTTGTGGGTGGCGATGGAGCTGGAGTACTTCGGGAAGTCTTGTGTGAGCTTGAGTAGGGTGTCCAGCGGGCTTTCACTCTGGATGATGAAGTCTGCCGCTTTGAGACCAAGCCCCGAGACTTCTGATTTGGACAACGGCTTCAGGTCGGCCACCTCCTCCTCCCCATCCAGTACAACCTCCGAGGCCGCTAGAGGCTTCTGCGCTGAAGCGTCATCCTCAGCAAGCTTGTCTGCCTTGCCCGACTCCCTGTCGTCGATCACGATGTAGTCTGTCCTCTTCAGGGCGAGCTCAACCCCATAGCCGCTGAGCGGCAGAGGCCCCTCCGTTGACTTCACTGTCCTCCGGTAGCGCAGTCTGTAAGACGGCCCACCGTCCCTTGCCGCGTCTGTGAGAGCCTTGTGGAACTCGCTAAAAGTCGGAGACGTGATGTCGGCATAGAGGATTGCGCCCGGCGGGCCACTCCCCAGCTTGATGTCGAATAGAATATCCCTCTCGAGAGACGTGCTTGAAATCTCGATACCCGTCTTGCCCTCCTCTAGTGAGCAGAGGACTTGACCTGATGATAGCACCCACTCTGGACAGTCGTCCACCTTTCCCTTCAGTTTTGGCTCCACTGCCGTCCTGTAATGCTGGTAATGGGCCTCAATCCGCGGCGCAGCTGATCTCATGGAGAGCGCAAGCTTGAAAGTTGAGAGGGCATCTGGGTTGGCAATGTGCCCATCATCGCTCAGTAGCTGGAGGAACGTCTCGTACAGCTGTTGGTCGGTTTTGGCCTCGGCGAAGTAGCCAGCCGCGATGCGATCGAGGAGGGGGAAGTAGGAGGTCGCATTTTCTTGCGCCGCGGTCTCTCTAAGCTGAAAGTTAGCCTTGGACTGGCAACAAAGGAGTGAACAGCCACTGTAGCTTACAATAGTTCAAGCAAGTATGGGGGAGACGGAAAGGCAGCCTGCATTGAGACCTCAACGGATGGAGCACCAGAGACCAGAGAAGGCTGCAGGTGGAGCAAAGCTAGAAGTGCCGCTGTTAGGCCCCGTGGGAGCCTTGAAAGGCGTAACATCATGACCGCAGAATGACAAATGTGTGCGTCTATGATCGGGTCCTGTCCTTGAAGAGAAAAGTCTCCCGCCTGCGGAGCAACCTTCGAGGCGCAGCTATTTCGAAGCCGTTCGTTGGTCTGGCCAGCCGGGGTGCTTCTTTGTGAGGGATCAAGGAGTAATGGAGATAAAAACAAAGGCAAGTTTGGCCACAGTAAGGAGAACGAAAGCAGCAGCTAAGCGTACCACTGGCCGTACCCTAATTCGACTCTTCTGCCAAGATGTTGGTGGCGACAGCACTGCTCGTCGTCCAGGAGCAATTGAACAGATGTCCGGATCTTGAAGCTGCAACCAATTGCACCTCGCCCGGGATACAAGCTCCTGAAGGTGGCGTAACATTTGGGGTAAGCTGTGGCGCATACGATCTACACAGTACATTCAGAGCACGGATTATGGCTGAAGCTCTCTAGTTAGTGGGGTTCAAATCTGAGTGGGGGGCCACCTTGGAATTATCGGGATGGAAAAACCATACAGCGGCATGCCTCAGGCGAAGGGTGAACCCACATTTTGGAGATGGCCACGCTTTCACTCTAGCTACAATTCTGGTGGAGGACGACGAGGAGACCGACGACAAGGTGGCCTAATCTCGATTCTCCCTCGGTGCGCCACCTTTAACAACACCATTTCTGGCCTGGGGTTTTACCATATACCATTGCCTCCCGATTTTGTCCACATTCCAACTTCCTGGTGTAATCAAGGTTGTCCCCTCCCTCCGTTGGGTGCTAGAAGCTCAGGCTTCACCTCCCACCTACAATATGGCCTCCCCAGGCATGTTGACCAAGGTAAGCTCGAGCGCGACACCCTGACCGCCAATATCTGCCGCCATTGGTAGCAAAGATGCATACACGATCAGACCGCTCACAGTTGCTCTGCTCCAGTTCGAATCGAAATCATCGCGCGCAAAGGGAATCGCTTTCCACCCTAAGAGGTCCGTCAGCCTGACAGCTTCCCCGCCATATGGAAGCAGACCCAACTAACCCAACAGCCCCGCGGCAGGCCATGGATTCTCGTATCCCTCCACTCCTCGACCATCCAGCTGTGGGACTACCGCATGGGCACCTTAATTGATCGGTTTGAGGAACATGACGGCCCCGTCCGTGGCATCGACTTCCACAAGACCCAACCCCTCTTCGTTTCGGGCGGTGACGACTACAAGATCAAGGTCTGGTCGTATCAGACCAGGCGATGCTTGTTCACCCTGAACGGGCATTTGGACTATGTTCGCACCGTTTTCTTCCACCACGAACTTCCCTGGATCGTCTCCGCCTCGGATGATCAGACGATTAGAATATGGAACTGGCAAAACCGCTCCCTGAGTATGTTGCTCCAGGTCACCATCGGCCCAAGCTAACCTTAATGGCTAACACATCTCCCCATGTAGTCTGCACCATGACTGGCCACAATCACTACGCCATGTGTGCGCAGTTCCACCCCAAAGACGACCTGGTTGTTTCCGCATCTCTGGACCAGTCAGTCCGTGTGTGGGACATTTCAGGGCTGCGCAAGAAGCACTCCGCCCCGACATCGATGTCTTTCGAGGATCAGATGGCACGGTCCAATGCGAACCAGACCGACATGTTCGGTAATACCGATGCGGTGGTGAAGTTCGTCCTCGAGGGACACGATCGCGGCGTCAACTGGGTCGCCTTCCACCCCACAATGCCCTTGATCGTCTCCGCCGGCGACGACCGCCTGGTGAAGCTCTGGCGCATGAGCGAAACAAAGGCGTGGGAGGTCGACACTTGCCGCGGGCACTTCCAGAACGCCTCGGGTTGTTTGTTCCACCCGCACCAGGACCTGATCCTGTCTGTGGGTGAGGACAAGACCATCCGGGTGTGGGACCTGAACAAGCGGACGGCGGTGCAGTCCTTCAAGAGGGAGAACGACAGGTTCTGGGTCATCGCCGCGCACCCGGAGATCAACCTATTTGCGGCCGGTCACGACAATGGTGTGATGGTATTCAAGCTAGAGCGGGAACGGCCGGCCTCGGCGGTCCATCAGAACATGCTCTTCTACATCACAAAGGAGAAGCATGTCAGGTCGTACGACTTCCAGAAGAACGTCGAGAGCCCGACGCTGTTATCCCTGAAGAAGGTCGGCCCGGCATGGGTTCCCCCACGCACACTATCCTACAACCCAGCCGAGAGGTCAGTTCTTGTTACCTCGTCTGCCGACAACGGCACGTATGAGCTCATCAACCTACCCCGGGACGGATCCGGTGCCATTGAGCCCACCGACTCGAGGCGCGGCCAGGGGAACTCCGCCATCTTTGTGGCGCGGAATCGCTTTGCCGTCCTCAACACCGCTTCTCAGACGATCGACATCAAGGACCTGTCCAACAACATTACACGGTCTTTCAATCCCCCACACGGAACCAGCGACATATACTTCGGTGGCCCCGGTAACCTTCTCATCATCACCCCCACTGCTGTCCATCTGTATGAGATCCAACAGAAGAAGAGCATCGCCGAGCTCGCTGTGAATGGGGTCAAGTACGTCATCTGGTCCAACGACGGCCTCTATGCCGCTCTTCTCAGCAAGCACAACGTCACCATTGTCACCAAAACTCTGGAGCAGGTCAGCACGCTTCATGAGACTATTAGGATCAAGAGTGCGGCCTGGGACGATGTCGGTGTCCTCCTTTACTCCACCCTGAACCACGTCAAGTACACCCTCCTCAATGGCGACAACGGGATAGTGCGGACGCTGGACCAGACGGTATACCTCACGCGCGTCAAGGGCAGGAACGTCTACTGCCTGGACCGGGCGGCCAAGCCCAAGGTCCTGACGATCGACCCGACCGAGTACCGCTTCAAGCTGGCGCTAGTCAAGCGCAACTACGAGGAGATGCTGCACATCATTCAGAACTCGAGCCTCGTAGGGCAGTCCATCATCTCGTATCTGCAGAAGAAGGGCTACCCGGAGATCGCGCTGCAGTTCGTTCAGGACCCGACGACGCGGTTCGAGCTCGCCATCGAGTGTGGCAACCTCGAGGTCGCCGTAGAGATGGCCAAGCAGCTGGACAGGCCCAAGCTGTGGACGAGACTCAGTGCCGAGGCCCTGGCGCACGGCAACCACCAGGTCGTCGAGATGTGCTACCAGAAGCTGAAGCAGTTCGACAAGCTCTCGTTCGTATACTTGGCCACTGGAGACAACACAAAGCTGGCCAGAATGGCCAAGATCGCGGAGCATAGGGGTGACTTCACGGCCCGGTTCCAGAATGCGCTGTTCCTGGGTGAGGTGGAGGACAGGATCCAGATGTTTAAGGAGATTGATCTATGTAAGTTGTAAACTCAGTCCGGAACTCGGGGGACCCGTTACGACGAATTTGCTGACTGACACGTGACAGATCCCCTTGCGTACATGACTGCCAAGTCTCACGGACTCGAAGAGGAAGCACAGTCGATCCTAGAGGCCACGGGCCTAACTGAAGAGCAACTGACCATGCCTAAGATCGGCGAAGGTCTGATGCCTCCCAAGGCCATCGTCGCGACGCACAAGGCCAACTGGCCGACAAGAGCCACGTCCCAGTCTGTGTTCGAGAAGGCTCTCCTCGGTCAGACGGAGGGCCTGTCCCTCGAGGACGAGACGGCGGGCGCCGCGGCGACCAACGGTTTCGGTGACGATGAGGCCGGCGATGACGGGGCTGCCAAGAATGGCGCTCTAGGAGCCGACGCCGAGGAGGATGAGGACGCCGCGGGCTGGGACATGGGCGATGACATCGTGCCCGAGGTGGACAGCGACTTCGTCAACGTGGAGACGGCGGACGCCGGGGCGGCGGCCAGCAGCGAGGCGGACCTGTGGGCGCGCAACTCGCCCCTGGCGGTCGACCATGTAGCGGGCGGCTCCTTCGACACGGCGATGCAGCTGCTCAACCGCCAAGTCGGGGCGGTCAACTTTGCCCCGCTCAAGGAGCGGTTCCTCGAGGTGTACAATGCGTCCAAGACGTACCTCCCCGCATCGGCCGGCCTGCCGCCCCTGGTCAACTACGTGAGGCGGACGCCGGACGAGACGGACCCCAGGAAGGTGCTGCCCATCATCCCGCGCGACCTCGAGGCCCTGGCGGCCACCGACCTGCAGCTGGGCTACAACACGATGAAGAGCAACAAGCTGGAGGACGGGGTGCGCATCTTCAAGGGGATCCTGCACGCAGTGCTCGTCAACGCGGTGACGAGCGAGTCGGAGGTGGCCGAGGCCAAGAAGCTCATCTCGTCGGCGAGCGAGTACGCCGTCGCGATGGACATCGAGCTGAGCCGGAGGAAGCTGGGCGCGCCAGACGCCGTGGTCAAGGACCCGGCCCTGCTGAAGCGGAGCCTCGAGCTGTCGGCCTACTTCACTATCCCCAAGATCGAGGTGCCCCACCGCCAGCTGGCGCTGCTGAACGCCATGAACCTGGCTGTGAGGAGCAAGAACTACAACACTGCATTGAGCTTTGCGAACAGGATATTGGCGAATGGAGGGGCGAGCAAGATTTTGGAGGCTGTAAGTTCCCTCTTTTACTGTTCTTCCTTTCCCTCCCTCCGTCTAGTTGTATCCAGTAGACATAATGCGATAAGATGAAGGCCCACCACATACTTACTGATTGATTAACCCCTCCCCAAAAACAGGCCAAGAAGACCAAGGCGCAGTGCGAGCGCAACCCCAACGACTCAGTGGAGATCGAGTTCGACCAGTTCGCCGAGTTCGAGATCTGCGCAGCCAGCCACACGCCCATCTACAGCGGCACGTCGTACGAGGAGTGCGCCTTCGACGGGAGCAAGTACCACTCCAAGTACAAGGGCACCGTCTGCAGCGTCTGCGAGGTCTGCGAGGTGGGCAAGCATGGGAGCGGGCTGAAGCTGTTTGCCTGAGTCTGCTGTGAGGGGACCTGCCGTTTGTACGTGTGTTGTGCGTGTGTGTCTGGTTGACAGAAGGGAAAGAGTAAGAGTCACTCACAACTACCTACTGCTGGTTGCGGCTGCAAAAAGGGAAACATTACCTAGTTCTCTTGTTTTTGATAAGAGGGTGGTTCAAAATCGAGGGGCGGAAAAGCGCAGCAAAATCCCGCTTGAACTTGTGTGACAGATTAGAAGGCTCGGGTTTGTCCTTTTGGTCGGCCAGGGATGGAGTGTTTTAGTTGTGGGAAGTCTGAGCCCACTTTGTTTTAGCGCGATATGGGGGTGATGGAATATCATAAAAATTGATAGCACCAAGACTATCGCAAGCGGGGACTCAGACGTTGACGATAGATGCCTTGTTACAATCTGAAAGAGCAGATGGATTTTTAAGACGGTGCTTTGGTTTGCTTGCCATCTACGGTCTAGCTATTAATACAAGGCAAACGAGGACTTGGCGTCCCTCGACAGGGTTCTCAATTTCATGGGGTTTCGGAGCCATGACTTCCCCCCTTCTCATTGAGACACCCTTTCCAGGGAGGGAGAGAGCCCGACCCTTCTCTTCGCATGCTCAAGGACGGGGTTGATGCGCACCTCCCCAAAGCCATCCTCAGGCCTCCCCTCCCAATCTCTAACAAGTTCCCGCCACTTCCCCCTCCCCTCCCTTCCCCTCCCCATGCGCCTCCCTCCCTGCTAAACAATGGTCTCGAGCTCCCGCGCGTACCCCAGCGCGTTCTCGATGAACATCTGGCTGGTGGGCTTCTCACCCGCGGGCAGCACGCCCGCGGCGCCGCTGCCGTCGTCCTCCGCCGCCCCACCGGCACCAGCAGCCGCGGCTGGCCCCGCGACGCCGCCGCCTGAGGGGAAGAAGATCTGGCCGTCGCGGACGAGCCAGCCGCGGTGGTTGGCAAAGTCGAGGACGGCGCCCTCCGAGTCTAGGAAGAGGAGGGACTTTGTGGAGGAGAGCGGGAGGGAGGGGTAGGCGCGCTCTGAGGAGGAGGCGATCTCGGAGCGGATTTGGGAGGTTAGGATCTGTTTTTTTTATAGATTATGTTAGGTTTTCGGTCTATTCAATATCCTCTGTGTCTTGTCTAGGTATCTCTCGAGGAGGTTCCGGCTCACCTCAGAGAAGACGCTATACTCCTCGCAGGGCACCTCGCCCTTCTTCATCGCCTTCCACACGCGGTCGTAGCTCCCCTCCATGAGCCACCTCTCGAGACGGATCGGGTATCCCAG
Source organism: Pseudohalonectria lignicola (assembly GCA_003049395.1). Classification (NCBI taxonomy): domain Eukaryota; kingdom Fungi; phylum Ascomycota; class Sordariomycetes; order Magnaporthales; family Ophioceraceae; genus Pseudohalonectria; species Pseudohalonectria lignicola. Next base: position 45,747 of record PYSP01000097.1, on the reverse strand, counting down.
GTATCGGTCGCCCTCGACATCGACGGAGCCCCCTCCCCCTTCCCTGGTGGAGAGGGACTCGAGCTCCGAGTGGAACTCGGCGTAGCGGCCCTGCGTCAGCAGCAGGAGCAGGTACAGGCCCGTCACCTTGTTGCGCTCCGGCAGGTTGGGCGGCAGGGACGCCGCGGGGAGCTCGTACAGCGGGTACAGCTGCTGGACGTAGCGCGTAAAGGCCTCGGCGTTCTTGGACCGGATCGAGTAGAGCGCCCCCTGCTCGTACGTCTCGCGGGCCAGGGCGAGCAGCGAGGGCGGCGTCTTAGCCGACGCCGTGGGGGTCAGGGCGTTGAGCTGCAGGAGGAGGAGCTTCGCCTTGGAGAGGAGCTTGGCCGCGTCCGGGTAGGGCAGGTGTTGGCTCTTCAGCTGGCCGAGGAGCTGCTGGAGTTGGCGTTCGGCCATTGTGAGTGTGTGGTGGCCGGCGTCGGTGGAGGCGCGATTGCCTGGGATGGTGACCGAACGCTGCGACGGTGACAGACGGATTGTATCGAGTCTCTGCTGTTTAGAGTACTAGCATGTAGTGGGAGGGGATGGGCTCGTTTTACTGGGTCGGGAATATTTTTTTTTGGTTGTTGTTGGACTTTTGTTAGATATCGGAGAGACGAAAGCAGGCAGGCTGTGAGGCTGACGAATTGTCCTGTGAAGGCTGAGCTTCCCATTAGGTGTAGCGTACGAAGTGACACGTGAGTGGGTCCCTGCGTGTAGCGTGGATGACTGATTATGTAACCTAAGCTCCACGATCACGACTCCAGATGACGGCGTCACGAGTCGACCTGAATGAATATTTAACTCTTCATCTGCACAACCACACGCTTCTCTTTGATCTCTTCGCTGTACATATTTCGGAAGTTCAATCTAAAAGAATTGATCGCGTTCGCAGATTAACGTAGATTATACCATATGTCGCCAATTGAACCCGCGAAAAGACTCAGCCGTCATGTCTGCCAACACTTACATCAGTAACATTACCTATGTCGTCGCGGTCTCCTTTAGCCACACCCTACGTCTCTCAAAGCCCGGTTCTGATGATGTGACAAAATCACTTCCACCTACCCACATACCCAACTACCTACTCCTTCTCACACATCCGTCTTCATCTCATACTTGATCATGGCATCAAGCACATTCCTCACAGTTTCGACCCTCTTCTGGTTCTCCTTCAGCAGCCAGTCGGGCACGCACCGGCCCAGGATCTTGTCGTCCCACCGGGCGTTCTCCCTCCTCAGCTCGGCCAGGAACTGACCCCCGCTGGCCGAGAGTGGGACGGCCTCGTTGAAGAAGGCCTCCACGGCCATGTCGGTCACGTCGTCGGCGCGCAGGCTCTTGACCGGCCAGGGGATCCGGTTGGCGTTGGAGTGCCAGCACGCGGACTCGTAGCAGTATCCCCCCTTCTCGCCGCCTGAGGACGCCCGGAACATCATCCTGGGGAGCCGAACCGACAGCGAGGCCGTCGCCGCCGCCCCGGCCTCGACCCTGTTCCACCCGGCCGAGTAGGCCTTCCAGGCGCTCTCCCACTCGTCCACGCTACGGGAGCTGGACTCGCGCCGCTCGCGCTTGAGGTCCGTGTTCTCCCGCTCGAGCACCAGGTTGCTCTTGTTGAGCGCCCGGAGCTCGTCGTCCCAGTCCTTGCGCTCCCTCTCCCAGTCCCCTCGCTCCCTCTCGAGCTCCTCGCGCCGCGCCTCGAGCTCCTCGCCCCGGCTCTTGAGCATCTCCAGCTCCTCCCCTTGCTCCCGCTCCCTGCCCCGCCCCTGCAGGAGCCGCTCGTCCTTGGCGGCGAGGTCCTTGAGGAGCGACCGAACCTGCAGCTCCGCCTTGCGCTGCAGCGCCACGGCCTCGTCGCGCGTCTGCTCGGCCTCGTCGATGATGCGCCTCCGGTTCTCGTTCTCGTCGCCCTGGATCCTGAGCTCCCACTTGAGGTCCGCAATCTCCCGCTTCAGCTCCGCGATCTCCTCCTGCTGCTCGTCGATTTTCTTGCCCAGCGCGATCGGTATGTGCCTCGCAGCCGCCGCACGCGCCTCCTCGGTCGGCATTGTAGAAGAAGAGGTCTTCCCGGCAGGTCGGTCTTTGTCGTCCTCCTGGCTGCGGAGGCCGGCGATGAAGTCGAGGAGCCTGCTCTCCATCACGTCAAGCTCGTGGACGAATATCTCCGGCCTCTTCTCCTTACAGTGCTGTCCGTTGCACAGCATGCCCTCGACCATGTCCTCCACGTAGGCGAAGAGTGTGGGTCCGAGCGCGTCTCCTTCCAACCCCTTGCGGAGCATGGCGAAGTCGTCCTCGACGAGGTCATCAAGACGGTCCTTGATCTTCCAGACCGTGCCTTGCGCGATGGGGTTCTGGCATCGCTGCTTGCTCCGGGTCTTCGATGTAAGGCATCTGTAGCCGTATTCGCTGGTAAGGTCTAGTGCGTCAGCGAGCGTTTGCTGCCGGGAAACGTAAGGTGTCGAGATACCCATTCTCTATTGAGCCACGGAAGAACAGAATTTCTGCAGCCCAACCTCGTTGAAGAACGGCGTTTGGACCTTTTGTCGGACCCGAAAGGAGAGAAAATTCAGTACGTAGGTAGAAAGCAGGGACCGCAGGAGGTCGACAGCGTCACCAATACCTGTTCTCCCCTCCCCACCCTCCAGCTCCCATCAGACACTCAAGTGGCTTGCCATCTACCATAAACCCTATTTTCTCGCAAGGCTCGGAAGATGAAATAATGATAATAGTTATATTCTCCACAGCCTGCGCCCTGCGGCAACAACATGAAGAGGCTTTCTGCTTGTTACATGGTAAGGTTAGCTGGCCCCTATCCGCCCACACCTCTGCCCAAATAGATCCCATAAATCTCAAGGGGTGAGCACATCTCCCACGTTTTGCCTTTGCGGTGCCCTTGTCCCTTTCTCATATGCAGTTCATCCTCTGCAGGTTAAGCTCCCAAGTTATTCGCGCAAAAGTAAATCCTGGCTTCCTATGCAATTCCTGCCGAGTTTTAAATAGAGTGTTGCTACGAAGTAAGACCTCTCTCTGTGGCCAAACTAGGAAAAATTAGACAGAACCGAATCTCCAGACATGTTCTAAAGCCAGCCAGACAGACAAGCAGACATATGTTGGGATTATGATGATAAGGCTGGGGGCATTGGTATCGACAAGACATCATTACGAAGGAAAAGGCCTTCGGTCCTGCCGTGTCCCCACCGTTTCCTCCCGAATTTTCCACCTCTATTGGCCATGTTCCCATAGCGCTTTGGTTGGCAAAACTCGATGATTGTGATTGCCAGGTACATAGATGAAAGATTCCCGTGCGTTACTGAGGCAAAGATGGACCGATCCCAAGCCTGTTCGAGCATAATTATCTAGATAGCAATGGGGAACTTTAAATGTCGATCACTCACATCACACACTGCAGCCCCAGAAAAGTTAGCAAGCGCCCATCCCACAATACGAAGGCATGAGTAAAATAGAAAGGAAACCCCAGGAGGAAATCGGGGTTGAGTCAAAGTATAATGGATAAGGGGAATAAAAAAAACTCACGCAATCATCATCCCCCTTCCCCTGCGGGATCCCCATCTCCTCAAAGGTAGCAGGGCCTTGTCCCTTGCCACCGTTCTTCCCCTGCCCCCCGGCGCCGTGAGCACCGGGAGCACCGGGGGCTCCGCTGCCGATGGGCTTCCTTCCTGGGGCGCCGCTCGTGCTGGCAACGCTGGGAGCCTGGCTCGGGACGGGGCTGGGCCGCCCGACGCCATTGCCCTGCATGGGCGGCGCGCTCTGCCTGCCCGCGATGGCGTCCATCTGAGTCGGCCTGTCCTTGAGCTGCTGCGGCCTCCCGCCGGGACCGGGGCCGCCGCCGCCGAACTGGGGCCCGCCACCGCCGACGTGAGGGCTGCCGTAGCCGGAACTGGATATCCTAGGCGGGTGTTGGCCGCCCTGCTGCTGTTGAGACGGCAGAGGCGCCTGGCCACCGCCGTAGATATCCGAGACGGGCCTCGAGCTCGTCCTCGGCCCGTAGTCCCTCCCGGGCTGCGCCTGCTGCGGCGAGAAGGGCGGGCTGTGGACGGGCGAGGGGCCAACATATCCGCTGCCGCCGCCCGAGGACGAGGGCCTCGCGCTGCTCATCGCGTACGGTGGCTGGGGTGGCGGCACCGAGGCCGCCCCTGACGGATTCTGCTTGGTGAGCCTGTTTCGAGTCGGGTCGCCTACGGGCGGCACACCGCCGGGACCCGGACCACCACCGCCGACGGGCATGCGACCCTGCGATGGCTGGTCGTAGAGGCCCTGCCGCGCGGGGCTCGCCTGCCTATACCCGCTCAGTTGCGGCGGCAACTGCGGCTCGCCCCATCCGGGCACCGCGCCAGGGCCCGCGGAGACGACCCTTCCCCTGGGAGGCTGGGTTCCGGCTGGTGGGATGGCGAGACCGGAGCCCATGGACTGGGACTGGCGCATTCCAGGGCCGCCAACGGGCTGCTGAGGGCCCTGTGGAGGATATGGCCTCCCGCTGGGGCTGAGCGGCCTGATCCCGAACGCTGACATGGGCCTGTCCGCCTGTGGGCTGCCAACCACAGTGTTCCGTATTTGGGGGTTATAGTGCGGTGACACGGCTCCCCGGCCATTGAACCCGCTCAAGGGCGGTGGACCGTCCTCCTCCGGATAGGGCGCCGTCGACTTCGGTCTGCCACTGACGGTGAGGGGCGGCGGACGGTCGTCCTCCGGGTAGGGCGCCGTGCTCTTGGAGCGGTAAGGGAGTTCCTGCTGCTGCTGCGGTGGCGGCGGCGCGCCCGAGAGGTTGACCGTGAAGGCCGGTGGCCTATTGTTGTTGTAGGTCGAGTGCCTCGACGGGTCCGGCATGTCGTATGCGCCTGTGTCACCCGGTGAGTGCTGTCGGGGGCTATTAGCACCACTCTTAGACGGCGGCAAGGGTGGCGGGCCGCCCTCGTCAGGTGTGCCAGGCGCTGACTCGGCCAGCGTCGGCATCGCGCCGGCCGCGACTGCAGCAGCGCGGTCCTGCGTCTTGCCACCGAACCGCTCCGGCCTCTTCCCCCGCTGCGACCCGTGCTGCGACTTGATGCGCCCCAGGGCCGTCGTCTCGTGGTCCTTCTTGGTCAGCGTCTTGCCGGACTGGTTGAGCGACTCGAGTCGCTGGATGGCATCCTTGTTGCCGTTCTCGCTCGCCTTCTCGTACCAGTTGCGCGCCTCACGCAGGTCCTTTGGCATGTGGATGCCGATCTCGTAGTAGTAGCCCATAGCGAACTCGCCCGTAGCGAGCTTCGCGTCGGCTGCCTGCTGCGCGTACTTGAACGCCAGCTGCTCGTTTTTGGCGAACACCCCTTCGTACCCGAACAGAAACCATCTGCTGACGCCAAGGGCTGCCTCCGGTTGGCCCTGCCGCGCCGCCAGGCCGTAGTAGTGCAACGAGTAAGCCGGGTTGAAGTCGCACCCCAGCTGGCAGAGTTCGTAGGCCTGGCCCATCTTGGACTGTGCCTTCGCGAAGCCGAGGTACGCCGCCTTCTCGATGTACTGCCGCGCGAGGCCGAGATTGAAGGGCAGGATGCCTTCGGGGATGTTCAGGTCCGGGAGGTCCCGCGAGATCAGCATGCCGAAGACGTAGGCTCCCTGTGGCGCGTCCTCATCGGCGCTGTCGGCCGCCACCTGGATCAGGTCCAGTCCACGCTGGTAGTCCTTGCGGAAGCCGTGCTGTCCCAGCAAGCTCATCATACCCAGGCGGTAGCTGGCGGCCGAGTCCCCCTGTTCCTGGCCCCGGTTGTAGTGCTTGATGGCCTTCTCCATGTCGTTGGAGCCCTCGTAGAGCATACCCATGCGGTATTCGGCGCGACCCCAACCCTGCTCGCCAGCTCGCCGGTAGCCAACGTATGCCTCCTTCTTATCTGGCCGGTAGCCGAACTTGCCGAACTCAAGCCACTTGGCCCGCATAAAGAGCGCCTCCGGGTGTCCCTGGTCCGAGAGGTACTGGACAATGTTGACGGCGTCGACGCGCAGGTCGTGCTCGACTTTCGGTGTCGCTGGGCGGTCGTTGTTGCTCCCCCGCCCCTTGCTCTCGCGCTGAGCCGCCTCCGACGCGGCTTCGACCCATGCGAGTGAGTCGCGGGCCCACGAAAGTTGCATCGAGACATTGTTAGAGTGCAGCACATGTTGTCTCGCGTTATAGAGGATCTCCTCCTTCTCGTCGTCGCTCGGCGGTATATTGTCGCCCTTCACCTTGGGGAAGGGTGAGAAGGAAGGCGCCTCCATCAAGTCGTCGATAGAGGCTTTGTTGGCGTAGCTGTTGTTATCGTCGTCTTTGAAGGGTTTGAAGTCGGCGGCGGGTGGCTCGTTGATCTGCGGGATTGTTGTTGCTCCTCCTCCTGAACCAGTCTGTGCCCCACCAGTGACGTTCGTGCCGCTGCCTCCGTTTTGGATGATCGTGGATAGTGACGGTTCCCGCTCGTGGCGACCGGCCGTTGGGCCCGATATGGGAGGAGATGTGTTGGCCGAGGCACTGCTTGTGTTTTGTTGTGGGCGGCCCTCGCTCGCGTCCAGCTCAGAAAATCGTTGTTCAAGCCGCTGTAGATCCTCCTGCATATTCTGCGGGACCTCGGGCATTACCCTACGTCAGCCCAACCAAAAGGATTGTCAGCGAAAGCTAAGCCTTCACGGTTCGCCGCGCCCATCCCATTCCTTCCATGCTCAATGTGCTTATTTTGTGGCCTAACAGCCTTGAAGCCCGTCCCCGTACTTGGAAGTTGGGTGGTTGCTAGCTATGTTGGCTAGGACAGTACCAGGTAGCGGCAAAGCAGGGGGTACCGCCGGGGGAGGAGAATTCACAGTGGATTGTTGATGACCGGGGTGCGCGGGAGGTTTGTACTGCGGTAGGTAAAGAAATGAAGAGGGGAAGGAGGGGCATGGACTGCTTGGGGGAGGGGGGTGCAAGGGTCGAAAACGTGGGAAAGGAGGGGTGACAATCGGTAACAATCAGTGATAATTGAGACCTGCGGATGTCAAAGAAGCTCAAAGAATCCGGTAGCAGCCGCCATTGTCAACGGCAGATGGCACTGAACAGGGGAGAATGTCGAGAGAGAAACAAAGAGGGATTCGTTGATGACGGTGAGATCCATGCAAAAAGGGAACAGGGCAGCTAACTCACCGTTGAGGGGATGGCGCGATGACCTCTGGCATGTAGTAATCATCATATCCGCCCGGAACAAACGTCGCCCCAAACTGAGGCATTTCGGAGGAGTTGGCTCGAGGTGGCTGGAGACTGGCGGCTGCATAAATAAATAGGTAGGTAAGTAAGTGGAAGCGGAGTGAACCCGAGAACCTGTCAGCAGCTTAAACCACTGCACATGCAAGGTGCGCGGATGGAGGCCACGGGCAAGGCAAGTCAAGGCAAGGCAGGCAAGACAAGGCAAGACAAAGAAATTCAAGGTCAATCAAATTTCCGATATTGGCTCCTGTCTTCACTACGTCGGACGGTTCCGGTGGGCTGGCCAGTTGGGTTTGTAGGTTGCAGGAAGGTAGCCGGTTGCTGGCTTCTTCTGGCTTTGGTTTCTTTGGGTGGGTTCTTTGCTGGATTGTATAAGGCTTAGGGTGCGGTTGCTGTTGGTCTGGATCCAGAAAACTGAACGAGGAAAAGAACGACCGTATGCGGAGTCTAAGGTAAGACAGGAAGAGGACCGCGGATCGGGCGGGGCGTTTGTTTCCGTTGGATCCGTTGGATCCTCTGTCGGTTGTGCGCAGAATGTGAGCTTTTTGGTGTTATATTTTGCCAATGTCCACTTTATCGGTAAAGGGAGTGGAAACTGCAAGGTGACAGTCGTTTGAGAATTAGGTGAACGCGTGCTCGTCCAGCGGAGACAAAGGGGGCCTCCAAGCGGGCGGGCCTTCAGAACTTCGAGACATGCAGCAAACGGCCTTCTTCTTTGTCAGTCTTGTGTTGCGCCCCATAGCCCGTCAGTGGCTGGTGGCGGTTAGGCGACAGCTGGACGAAGGCCAAGATGAGGGATCTGGGGCTGGGTGTTGGGTTGGTTCAGCCAGAACAGCTGGAACAACCACCAGAATGGATCCGAAATGGAGACTCAGTCGTCAAAGAATGACTCGAATCCGATGTCCATGGGTGGGAACTCTTAAGATTTCGGTTGTATGGAAACCTGTTGGGAGCAGGGCGTCTATCTCTTGCTTCGCCTTGGGGGTAGTCGTTGGTCGTTTTGAGAAGTCGTTGAAATCGTCCTATGCATCCCATTCATCCCGTCACCCTCCTATTTGGCACGTCTCGTCGGTGCGCTTTAGCGTTGCGAGGCGCCAACGGCTAGGCTGTCTCGTAAACTGTGGCTATACTGGACGAAGACGCAAGACATTCGGTAAGGCCAGAGTTGGCAAGCTGGTCGGATATCGGATTGCTGCGGCCAGAACTCAGAAGTCGGAACTTCTCAGCCCTGAATAACGGCGAAACAAGCCGCGAGTCGACCCCTGGAATTCCGTGAATGTTGTGCTACCCCCTTTCTGTTGTGATGCTGACCTCGATTCTGATTTGCTTCCTTTCCGTCCGGCCCGGTAGTTGTGTCCAGACCCCGCCAAAAGCCATACAGTACATGCTAGTTAGGGCCCTCTTCCCCTCCATCCTTGAAGTTCGGTCGGTATCCTTAGTTCTCAACAGTTGATTTGCCAATACGCGTATCGAAGAGTGCAGCGGGTGATGCGTCCAACATTCAAGGTTCAAGCTCCAGATCGGGGATTCGGTGAGTTAGAGTATCGGTTGTGCGTTGCGCTGGTCGTCCGGAGAGAAGTGCCAAAAGAAGAGCATGTCTTGATCCCATTCTTGCCATGCCGCGCCTGCCTCGCCATGCCATACCTGCAATAGGCGAGCATGGTCTTCACTCTTTCACTGCATTGTGCCCAATGAACAGTACGTACCTTGTGTCGGTGCTAGCCCCGGGGCACCGACGACCGGTTTTGCAGGCACAGGAGGTGGAGTTGAAGCCGGCCGCGCGTATGCTGGATTTGGCATTTCCGCTGAGCGATGTTGCTCGAGAGCAACGCTACTAAAAGCTGACATGTAGCCAGTCGATCGGTCGGTAAACGGGGGGGTTGGGGGGTAGGATCGGGAGGGAACAAGTCATCTCTCAGGGGCACATCGACACCAATCTTGAAGAATAAGCTTTGGTGGTGGGGGGTGAGGGCTGAGGAGATAAATGTGAAAAAGATGTTACTGTGTAATGTCGAAGCCGGGAGGGGCGAACAACTGAATATATGAACCAGGGGGAAGAGGTAGAATTAACAAAAGTAAAAATTAGTGGCTGTCTTCGTTGATTCTTCCCTGAAGCTCCGTCCCATGTGAGGAGTTTATAAAGCTGTACCACAGGACCGGGAGTGAGCTTCACGAGGCCGCCGCAGCGTTCGCCGGTCGCACTGTCAAGGGAAGGCAATGGGAGCACCGAGCACAGGCGGGGAATACTACTGGTGACGTTGCCGCGGACAAAGGATGAGGGAAGGCTTGTTCAAGGGACTTCAAGTATCGCGGCGATCACGGACGGACATGGGCCTACTCGAGACAATATCGAAGTTTTCGAAATGGCAATGTCGGAAGAAAATTTTAGGGCCTGTCAAAAAGGGAACAACCAGGTCTAAATCCTCCCGCTGGACTTGAGCACATTGGCAATCATCGGGCCACATCACCGAGCTCACCGGCAGCGGCAAGGGCGGACAACCCCTTGTGTCCCCTTGCCTCAATGGCGGAATTCTTGACATTCAGCTAGGTTCCGCCAGAACACAACCTCCGGATACAGCACAGCACAGCAAATCGCTGCAGCCATGTGCTGCTCATATTATTAACAAAACGGCGTGACAATAGAGGCGTGACTGACAACTCATCAGGCATCAACCCACCAAAGCAACTTCCAGAACACCATACCAGGCATAGACCTAGGCCCAGATTGCACCAGGGCCAGGACTCCAAGTCTCCCGCCCAAGATAGCTGGGACACTATCGCAGACTACGAGTCTAGATCGGGACAGGCGCAGGCGTTCTTCCATTTCAGCTGCAAGCTTCTACCACGCAGTTCATTACACTCACATGCCATGATGCCACTCAGCCACCGTAGCTGGGCTTTCCTTGCATCTTTTACTGCTCCAGGTATTGTTCTTTGTTCTATTTTGGAGAAAAGAGGCGAGCTTAACCGAACTGGCGGGTTCTCGCACCAGTCTAGTCCAGAATACATCCTTCAACCCTAAGATGAGGGGCTCTTTTCATCCAAACCCTCGGAATGCTCAGTCATGTGCTATCCGTTTGACTCGGTCTCTTGCTGCTGCTGTGTCGAGGGTCATGGATGTAAATGTATGACCGTTCACACCTGGCCCCCAGGGAACCCTTTCCACCCATCATCTGCCCATTGTGGCATTCGCCTTGAGGCGAGAAGCAAGGGATCTATCTGTCTAGTGACGAAATCGACAACCAGTGATTGCTTGCTGACTTCGCCGCAGGGGAAACCTGGAGGCTGTGAAACGGATACACAACCAGCGCCACAACGCCACTGCTTTCAGCATTCCCCATTCCAACATGCTAGTGCTAGGTAACACACCCCCGCAAAGAAAACAAACAAAGTTCAACGACAACAGGGTCAGGGCTGCCGTCCTGGCTGGACCTAACTCTTACCGCGTCAACTGCGGCCAGAACCAAAATGCGATCTTCCCGCTGCAAAACATAGGAAATGAACATTCTGGCCCTGCAGCCACCATTGGACGCCGCAGACCCCATTCACTTTCATTCTCATGCATGGCGTCAAATGAACGCACGTAACACACATGATGAGGGGAAGACTTTCCCTTTTGTCGGTCGCGCTCAATGCCCCATCGGGCTTGGGCCAACATACTAACTAGCTCGGATATTATTGAAGCCCAGCCGCGAATTTGACAGAGGTGAGAACTAACTCATTTGACCACCCAACAGGACCGGGCCAAGAAGTGCCCGCTATCCCGCCGTGCCTCGATTTGGGGGGTTCAGCTCATTTGTGGGTGTCAGCACAGTAGACACACCTCTGTGGGGGATTACCTGTCGGTCGGCAACCGTCGAGCCGTTGTTAATATCACCTTCTAGCGCTGATGCGGCTGGTCGTGCAGCTATCCCATCTCCACCCCGCCCGCCCAGAACGAGACACATCGTGTCACGTACGTCACAGCTGCATCTCAACAGACGCAGCCGAGGGGGGCTCCGTCGGCCGAGCCAGAACTTCATTGCACATCCATCCTGGGGCGGACCATCCCAGACTGCGCCAACAGATTGCAAGCCACCTACCAACCTACCTAGGTAACTACGTAGGCATCTAGGCACCTTACTCTTAGCTAGCCTTAGAGAGGCTTTGAGGCTCAACCGCTTAATATAGGAGCACTAGCCTCGAAGGTGCTGAGGCACACAGGTCAGCTAGGAGCGTATTTACATGCAAGGATACCGACACCTGTGGTTTCCCTTTGCTCCATAACATTCCTGCCCGGAACACCGCCAACCCGAAGCTACGGCCAACCAGGCAGCTTACGCTATCATCCGGAAGCAAGAGAAACGGTGTTCTTTCCTCTTGATTCCGTCAACTAGGCTGCCAGCCCAACCCCCCCGAGGCTTCTAATTAACGAATCCGAATCCGAATCCTTCGGCGTCTGACTCTTTGACTCCTCAAGCTGTGGCTCCGCTCTTCCCAACAAACGTTCCTTGGCCTTTAGAGGGATTCCCGCACCCTAGAAATTTATGCCTAGAAGTCCGGAAGGGCCGAGCCGAAGCCCCGAAGTGAAAGCACAACCGCAGAGTTATCTATCAGACCCCCTCAGCCCTGATGAGAAGCAGAGCATCCCCGCCGTCGGCTGTAGATGTCGAGGGCACTGGGTACGCTTGCATCGAATGTGATATATCCTATTACACGCTAACATCCAAGGCAATGGGACCATTCCGGTAGATAGGTTTAGGTACATGGAAAGCAAGTATTGTCAACCAATTTTGATTTTGTATGTATGGTATTCCGGGCGGCACCCACTTGCCTAGCCAGGCGCCTCAGAAGATAGAGAGACAGCCACGCCACCCGAGCCGTCAGGTCATATCCCGTAAAGTCTAACTCGAGCCAGGCCCAGCCCGCGAAAGAGGCAGAGAATAGCTTTAACGTCAAGAACCGCCGTCGCCACATGTGATATTACGCCGAAGGGTTCCCATTGAATGCCAAGAGGTTATTGGTGCCGGCAGGAATGTCCCCCAGCTTACCGCTCTGTGCAGTCGACTTGATGTATTCGCAGAGTGCGGTCGGGCTGCGGGGACCTAAGAGGGTGAGGAGGTATGCCCCGAGGCCGGCGACGTGCGGCGCGGCCGAGCTGGTGCCGGACATGGTTTTCTATTTTTGTGGTTCGGGGGGACGTTTACCAAGTCTTTAGCTTTCTCTCCTTGTTTTTGCATCCTCGCCCAGTGCGAAAGGAGAGGCCTCTCGGTGGGAAAACCGAAAACAAAACTCACATAAGTGTTGACGTTGCCCCTCCAAGCGCCAAAGATGTTCTTGCCGGGCGCGAAGACGTCCACAACGGAGCCGTAGTTGGAGAAGTCGGCCCGGAAGTCGGTCCAGTTGCTGGCCCCGACGGTGCAGGCGAGCGGCGCGCTGGCGGGCGACTTGCCCGCGGCGTTCATGTTCTCGTTCCCGGCCGAGACGACGAGGAAGACGCCCGCGTTGACCAGGGCCGTGGCGGCGGCGTTGATGGCCGCGCTCGTGGCCTTGCCCAGCGACATGTTGGCGACCCTGCCGTTGGGGCAGCTGCGGGCCGTGTCCGCGGCCACGAAGTCCATGCCCGCGATGATGGACGAGACGGTCCCGCTGCCCGTGTCGTTGAGCACCTTGACCGCGAACAGGGTCGTCTGCTTGGCCACGCCGTAGGACGAGCCGCCCAGGGTGCTGGCCACGTGCGTGCCGTGGCCGTAGCCGTCCGAGTTGGACGAGTCGATGAAGTTTGCGAGCCAGTATGCCCGGCCCCCGAATTGCTGTTGTTAATTGGAGCCCAGGCGTGAAGGGGTCGTATCATTATATGTCAGACTTCGGATTCGAGAGTTGTCGCAATCATCTACTTTCAGGCCATGGATTCAGGGTGGCAGTGACCCCAGGGGGGGGAGGGGGGTGGTGAAGGCCGTCTATCATTAGACACTAACCCTGGTGAGGCAGGGTTACTTACGCTGTGAGTGGTCCAGATGCCTGTGTCAATGACATAGGAGCATGTGCCGGAACCACCGCTGGAGTCGTAGGTGTAGTTGTACGGGCTGGGGTAAGGCACCCAGGCTTTGGTCGAGAGACGGCCGAGACCCCAAAGGCTGGTGCTTTGAGTGACATAGGCGTCAAGCGTGACAACTGCGTCCTGCTCAATGTAGTCAACCTATTCGAAGAGGTTAGGTATGTCAATGCTATCAAACGCCCCAGAGTGTTCTGTTTCCGGAGCCTATTCTCCTTGAGATTCTCAAAATCCAGTCCTTACTTGGGGGTCTTTCTGAAGAGCCTCGAGCTCCGAGGGGCTCAGCTTGGCCGCAAAACCCTTGAAGCCCCTCGAGTTGTATGTGTGGGTCTTTCTGACGGTGTTGACGACTGAGGCCGAGGAGACAGAAGCCTGAGAGGACGCTCCTTCCTTGAGAACGACAACATACGAACCCGGAACAACCGTGTCACCTCGAGACTCAAGGACTGGGGCGCCGACGACGAGCGGCAGCAGGAGGAGGGCAGAGATTGAACGCATGGCGGCAGGGAAGCAACTTAGGCATAAATCAAGCTTCGGGTCTGGGGCAGAGGAATTGCTAGTTTGCTATGAGGACTCTTAAGGTCTGAGTTCGGTGCTGTCAGGGGTCTTGACTTCATCCATCTGCGAGCAGGAGACTCGACCCCTCTTTATACTATCGCCGGCAGGCAGGCTACTACCGTTGCTAGAAGGGAGTTGAGATAACTGCTCAACAAGTTGATTCCTGGCAGGGTCCAAGTTTATTTCACCTAACACCCCTCGGAGAACGACGCTGGACTGCTGTGTATCAGCAATTGGTTTTTTTTATGCCCATATAAGGCATGACCTATTACTGTTATTATCGAATAGTGCCTACTCCCGTCTTCGAATTGTTCGCTGTAACATTACTGAAAGGTGGTGTGAGCCTGGTGTAATAGGTAGGCAGATATCATGGCCCTGCCGTTGTGGTTTGCTCATGGATTGTCATTGCCTGTTGACAATAGAGATCCAAGTATCTGACTGGTGGACCAGTAGTCAGACATAAGAGCAACAGCCCAATCATAAGTCAGTTGGCGGCTAGCGCAGACTAATAGACGAAAGTTGCAGATTCGGGTCTCGGAGATTGATTCTCAGCCCGACTAGAAGGCCAGGTTGGCTAGGTAAACTTCAGAAACTACCTACCTACCCACCTAGAAAGAAGGACGCCACCTTACATAACGAGGCTGGTGGCTGAAGATATCATACGAGAATGCGGCTGACAGAGCCGTCAAGTGAACTATGGGGTAAGACAATAGTACGGCGTAGGGTAGCAACAGCTACGGTGCAGAAGAGAAAGCTGGAACGTGGCTGCCAAGAAGGATAGGGATTGGAGAAGAGGGGAGGGAAGCTTAGAGAGGTGCTTATTGCGAGGCAGACGAGTCAGCCTAGCGACCGATAACCCACTACTGATGTGACCAAGACTCAACAGAAACAAAGGCAAACTGCTACTTTGGAGACAATAGAGGTGCGGGTTGTGCCGGCTGATATTCAGGGTCTTTTCTCCACCAAGCCCTACCTGGTACATTGATGGCTCGAAGACGGGCTGGGCCTCCGAGGTCTGGGGTGCGTCAGGTTACACAGCGTCGGGTATTGAAATTGATGAGTCCAATACCCCGGACTTGGAGGCACTGTAGCGGTGCAGCTCACTGCGACGAACCAGCGACAGACAAAAGAAAATAATTGCTGGAACATCGAACCTTCGTAGCTGTAAGTTTCCTTAATGGGGGGATTGTGAAGCCGTATAAGGTAGGTATGAAATCTCACCGATTCTTTTTGTGTTCGATTTTTCACTCTCTTGAATTTTGCGAATTATCGGTTACAGAGGCAAATTGAATCGCACCGGCGATCTTTACTAGGAACCGCTGCTACCACGTGCCATGGATTGAAAAGGGCAAGGGGCTTCGGGCAACACTCAGCCGCAGATCGACGGAACGACCCCGCACCTCTATGTCTGCGTCTCCGACGGCGCAGCTGGCAACAAGGGCGGCGCGGCAGCCACCGGGATCGGGGTGGAGAAGGCCGCCGCGGCCGTGACAGTAGCGACCGTGCTGCCCGGCCGCCCAGCACGTCGCCTCCGCTCCCTCCTCTCCGCCATCACCGCCACCGCCGCCTCTCCCTCCTCCCCCTGCGTCGCGTCCCCAGAGCGGCGGCAGAACTCCCCACCGCAGGCCATCCTCACAGACCTCCTGCTCGCAAAGGCGCCCTCGCCGCGCCCCGTGGCCCGGGCCTCCGTGTCGCCCGCGGACGAGGCCTGCGTCTGCGTCCCGTCCCGGCTTCCGTCCGGCGTGGCGTGCACGAACCAGTCGAGGCAGCTGCACGCCGAGGACAGGTACACGTATGCGGGCCTCCTGCCGCCGCCCGCGCGCCAGGAGGCCGCCGCCGCAGCGCCGGCCGCGACCGGGGGCGCGCGCGTCTGCGCCGCCTCGCACAGGTCGTGGGCCAGCGCGGCGTTGGGCATGACGGCCGCGCCGCTGACGACGTCCGGGCGGGGCCGCTCCATGACCAGCGAGACGAGGTCCGTGTGCGTGCGCGTCGTCGTCGACGCCGTGAACCAGCCGCACCACCGGAGCATGCGGTCCTCGGCCCCTCCCCAGGCCTGCAGGCACATGTCCCTCGGCCCCCCGGCCGCCGCCCCACCGCCGCCGCCGCACAGCGAGGTCATGTGGGCCGCGGGGAACACCTTGTTGCCGTGCGCGTCCGTCATCACCGCGTTCAGCTCGGTGGGCTCGGTGGGCTCGGGCGGCGCGGGCGCGTCGAGCGAGATGATCTGCGTCACCTCGAGGACTCTGGTGGCCGTCGACGTCGTCGTCGAGACCGAGATGTCCCTTTTGCAGACCTGGGTCGTGGTGATCTGCTCTGTGAGGCTCGTCAGGCTCGTGGTGAAGTCCGGGGGCTTCGGGACGTAGACGATGTGGACGTCGGGGGTTCCGGTGAAGCGCATGACCTGCGTGCTGGTCGGGGGATTCGGGATCTGGGACACAACCGTGCTGGGTGTCCGATACGACAGCTCCCACACATCCATCTTGATCGTGCTCGCGGTTTCGGTTGGGGAAAGGGAAGAAGAGATGAGCGTGGGGAGTGCCCCCGTCTCGCTGCTCACCATCTTCATCGTCTTCTGGTAGACAGGAACCCCGTGCTTGGAGCTCTGAGGGGTGTTGGTTGCGATACCTTGGATGAGCTGAGCGACACCTCCGCGCGAGAAGAGGCAAAGGCCGGTCAACATGACCACCTTTACGCGCGAGACGAGTTCTTTGCGGTGGGGGTACATCTTATCTCGCCGTTTCATACAGGACGGGGATATTTGTCTCGGTGGTTCGAAGGGTCTCGAGATGACGGATTCACGTGGTTTCAGGGCCTCAATAAAGACGCAGTAAATAAAGGGGAAAATGTAGAAGAAGGGAAAGTAGAACAAGGCTGGCTGGCTCCTCTTCAGCACATTTTGGGGTTCCCAAATATGTCTCTTGTCTAACTTTGCAGGAGTGGAGGGACTCGCCAACCAGGAAAGGCATCAGGTCGAGTTTAAATGCAGCCACGCGAGAATCGTCTGTCGCAGCCCTATTCCACACAAACCAAGCACAAACCTTAAGAGCGTAATAATGTGGCCATCTGTTTATCTAATGCAGCAGTGACGTCGCGAGCCTGTCATAACCACCCACCGCGTCTCCGTCCTCCGTGGATTCGGGCCGTGGACGAATCGGCAGCCTTGGGGCACCTGTGATGGCGCTTCTGGCGAGGTCGAATGCTCGAACAGCTGTTGAATTGTTAGATATGTGGTCCCTCTGCGTGTGCCGTAATGAAACTGCATTGCTCAACCTAGGTGCTTGGGAAAAAGCCAGTGGTAAATCGACCATAAACGACAAAAAGGCCTTGGAGCGGATCCCATGACCCAAGGCAGGTGTCCTCACTCACAGTTTGGATGCCGTAGGCTTAATCCCTTGATCCCTTCCGCATACCGGAAAACATTCCTCGAGCCCGCCCCTTCCAGCTGGACGATCCAGGCTGTGGAGGCGAAATAAAGCTTGCCGTTGGTGCTTGGCCATTGTGACAGAGACGGCGACCCGTTATGAGGTCCTGGGTTGAAGAATTCTGGCGGTACTGGAAGGAAGACACCGTATCAATTTAGTACTCAGTTGGGGGCGGAAGCTTCACGGTCAAAGGCCGAGGTATGGATTGGAGTTGCAACAAGAACTGGATTGACGAACAGTCTTGGCTGATGACGGTGCACCTGTTGCTGCTCGTGATGATCATCCTCCGCTTCTCTCCCTCCCCTCCTTGCACAATCTCGAGCTCAGCTTGGGGGATGAAGATGTCCTCGCACTGAACTTCAGTGACTTGGCTGTTTCGTGCTCAGCGTGTTTCGTCATGTTCAGCAGTGTGCCTTCATTCATGCGTAAGGAGCTGATACTGTCTCTCGACTTACAGTGTGAGCACGGTTTTCTCTCCTTCCCGGAGCCCCAGCAGCCCAAAGGTAAAGAGGTCCATCTGCATCTCTTGGACGCGGCTATGGAAGATGGATGCGGCTGGGTTGGCGTTGAGGACACGAGTAAGCAATATGACAACTCATGGGGAAGGGGGGAAGACTATTGGATAATGCGGAAAAGACACCATATAACGAACCTTTGGAAGTGGTAAACTGCAGTTTCACATCCAGTAATACGCCATCATCGTGGAAGTTCAGGTCGTATGAGTGGTGTTGTGGTTGAGCAGCTTTTGATATTTGAGATGCGCCGGCCTCAGATCCTCTACACTCGATCCCTTTGATCGACACGGTGGCCTGCCGCTGGTCCACCTCGATCACGTTATTGTGTTTTACTTTATTTCGGAAATCATTCGCGTCAGTGTCCAGATCTTGGAAGGCTAGTGGTAGACAGTGTCAACCAAATGGCCATCAGGTACGGCCCGCACGTACGCAGCAGTAGTGTTTCCATGACATCCGACCCCTTCTGGGGCGTCTCATCGTCGCCTCTAGCAAAGCTCAGCAGAATTTCTGCATGTAATAGCGGACGTAGGCGGGGCGAGGGAGAGAAGTTGTCGCCCACCTGGCCGGTAAGCTCGGCGTAGTGCAACATCTTCAGAGATTGCACGTCTACCTTAGCGTACCTCCGCCCCCCGTCCGCCGTCCAGGTGACGGAGTCGACCAGGTCCTGGATGCTCGACAGGTCCGACGTCGTGTAAACGGCGCGGAAGGCGGACTTGTCGGCGTTGATGGTCGGGTATGCAATCAGGTTGCCACCCTCGTGGGCGAGGACCTCCATTGCCTTCCGCACCAAGATTGGATGGATGACTTGTTCCTCGAAGTCGGCGATACCTTGGATGGAAAATTAGTATAAATGGGTGCATCTATGAAGCGTTACAGACAAGGTCACTCACAAGTCGCGGGGAAGCCTCTGATGTGAATTGTATCCAGACGATTCCTTGATGTGTCCGCCATGTTGTGGAGCGCCCACGACAGCTCCTTTCCCAGGACCCGGGAGGGGTATGTTGGAAATGAGACTATGAGGACAGTGTCAAAAGACATGCATGGCTAACCAGCTGAGGAATGGGACCCTGAAAATTCCGAGAATGGAGAATACATTACGCATGCAGGCAAAACGCACCTGCATATGCCGCAACCAAGGCCGTATGGTCCTCATTCGGATGGGCCGCTTTGGGGCAGCAGCACATGAACATGCTATCCGCGCTCGACGAGTCAGGAGGCCCCTCTGCATCCGCATTTCCCTCGTCCGCATTTGGTTCTGGCAGCTGCTGCTGAAGACAGGCCCTTGGGCAGATGAGTTGTAGCCCGTCTTCGTCACGACCGTGGGCGTGCCTGGTCTCGCGATAGAGTCCAAACTGCACCGTTGGCTGCCTGGGGGCTGCGGAGGCTGTGGCATTGGCAACAGTGCTGGATCTGTTGTAGGTCGCCGTTCTGCTGGTTGCCGTTGCTGACATTCGGGCCGCGTCCCTCAGGTTCACCTTGTACCACTCGTAGATCTCGGTGAGCATCTCCGAGTTCCTCTCCAGATTGTTGAAGATGCGCTCCGACTTGGCGTTGATGAGCACCCCAAGTACCAGGTTCAGGCTATTCGTATGGACGGCGATCTGACTCCTCAATGATGCCAGGTCCCCCTTCTCCGTCGTCCAGGCAATCTTCTTCCAGTTTCGCACCAGGTCGGCGCTCCATCGCTTGAACATTAGTCTCGCAGGATCTGTCGAGTTGTCGGCAACTTTCCCATACTTAAGCACGATCTTTTCGAGGTGCTTCAACGTCTCGCTGCAGTTGCGCATGATGTTGTCGAGGGTGTGCCTTGCACTGTGGTGTGCATCGCCGTCTGCACTATTGTCTTCACCTTCGTCTTCGCCTTGTGCAGCCGGCGCGTTCGAGCTGACGTCCTGTGGGACATCTTTGAGAGCTGCAAGTGCGGCGCTGAGAGAGTAAAGTTGGCTCTCGACCTCGCGGAACTCTGCCGGGGCGGAGTTACGGCCCTTGGTGAAAGCCTGGGCAATCTTCCAGCACAGCTTGGCCATCAGGTAGGCATCGCCAAATGAGACCGGGGTTGCCATCTTGGGGTGCCGTACTGCGTCTTCTCAACCTCTGTGCTCGCTCGCTCTCATCGGCCAGTCCCCAGCAGTCGGATAGGTGGGAGTGGCCAGTTGTAGGAAATCGGAGAAGGTTGCCCTTTCTGCCCCTTTTCAATCCACGGCGACGCAGCCGTGGTGGCTGAGTATCGTTATGCCACCACTTGCCACCAATGGAAAGCCTGAGAGGCGCCTTCAGCCGCAGACTGCATGCCAGGATGAAAGCAAGGCAACCACATGCATGACAATGCGGCTCGAAATCATTCGTCAGAGCCTCGTCTTATCTGCTGTTCAGCTCGCTCTTTAAACCCCTCATTCCCTTTAATGCCAACGTCCGTACATTCGTTTCTCAACTCCCCAGTTTCCCTTTCTTTCTTCTTCTCTTCCTCCTGCGAGTGTGACTAGAACCTAGTCTAGAAGGTTACAGTCAGCAGTTAGAGGTCATCACTTATAAGTGACCCCCCTATCAACCATCGTCTAATTAAAGAGGCAGCACTTGTGGTAACTGTCTTAACAGGCACCCTCTCCATCTAACCCCGCCGCTACCATGAACTACGCCGGCCGTTTCCCAGCGGGAATATTCTGGGACCCGCGTGAGCCACCCCCGCCAGAAATGCGCATTCACTCCGTCTATCAGCGATGGTACACTGTTCCCGATTCCTCACAGGCCAGCGGCGCCGTCGAACACTCTCTTCAGGCCGCCAACCAACTGCCTCAGACTTTCGCGTTTCCCGTTGTGAGTCCGAACCCAGCGGGAGGGACACCTACAGGCTCGACTCCTCCTGCCGCCGCGTCAAGCGTTCGCGGCACGGCGCCGACCCTTACATCGACTCCACAGCCTACGGCCCGCCCGGTCAAGCCTGAAAAGCTATTCCCGGAGCATGCAGTGGGTGTGCCTGGCAACGGGGCCGGGGAACCCTTCCTCTGTGTTCTGGTGCCCTTGTCCGTCTCGATCCGCGTCCGCGTCATCAATGATGCGGCCAAGATGACTCTGACGCAACTCTACTTCAACGACTCGGACCGTGCGATCGAAGAAGGAGGCTACACCTTTCCCCTGCCTCACGACGCCACTGTCACGGCCTTCAGCTGCAAAGTGGGGAGAGACAGGGTCCTCCGGGGACAGATCAAGCCCAAAGAAGAGGCCAAGGCAGCATTCACGCAGGCCGTGAGGGACAGGTTGACTGCGGGTCTGCTCGAGGAAAAGACGAGCGAAATATTCTCCACCTCGCTGGGAAACATCCCGGCCCGGACGAAGGTGAAAGTAGAGCTGAGCTTCGTGTCGCTCCTGAAGCGCCGATTCGATATGGGTGGGAGAGGCATCACCACCACGCTCACCATCCCGACCTGCATTGCGCCACGGTATGGCGACATACCCGAGGATCTTCGGCTCAGCCAGATGTTGTCTGATGTTGCCAGAGGCCTCTCCCTCGAGGTGGAGATCAGCGACTGCGAGAAGATGACCAGCATCTCGAGCATGACGCACAACATCATTGTCGAAAGGGGGCTTGCGAGTGTGACCGCTACCTCCTGGAGCGAGCTCACTGCGAATGTTCCTCCCAGCAATCCCGATCGCCTCTTGGGAGACAGCCAAGATGAAGGCCAGAACAATGGCGGCATGCAACAGCAACAGACTGAAAGCACTCTTGTTAGACTCAAGGATGGGTCGACATGTTTGGACAGGGACTTCGTCCTCGACTTGCGGTCTGAAATGGGAGACGGCAGTGATAATGAAACGCCTCACGCTGTGCTGGAGATTCACCCAACGCTCAAGGACCAGGCTGCGCTCATGCTGACGATCCCACCCAGACTGTTGTTGAAAGGGTCCCAGGATGTGCCCCCGACAGGGCCAGGCAGCAGTGAGAGGGAGATCGTCTTCCTTGCGGACCATTCCGGGTCAATGGATGACAAGATCGCTTCACTGCGATCGGCGATGCACTTCTTCCTTAAGGGGATACCCCAGGGCAGGAAATTCAACGTATGGTGTTTCGGGGACGGCTTCACGCACCTGTGGCCCAGATCTGTCGACTACACCGAGCACTCTCTCAAAGAGGCGCTCGATTTTGTGCAGCACAAGTTCCGTGCCGACATGGGCGGTACAAACCTGCTACCCGCCCTTCGGGCTATTGCCAACTCTAGGGGTCCCTTTGTACCCATGGACGTCATCGTTTTGACCGACGGGGAAGTCTGGCATCTGGAGGAAACCCTCAGCTTCGTGCGGACGGCCAGGTCGCAGTCAGAAGAGAGGATCCGTTTCTTCGCCCTCGGAATCGGGAGCGCCGTCTCCCATGCCCTGGTCGAGGGTATTGCCACAGCAGGAGGCGGGTACTCTGAGGTAATCCCCGCGAACCATCAGGTTGGGTGGGAAGATCGGGTCGTGGCCATGGTACGCGCTGCTTTGGTGACGCGGATTGGAGGGTTCCGAATCGATTTGGAGTTCGAGTTCCAATCATTCCCATCAGACATGCCAGAACCTCTCGAGATAGAAGGGGAAGAGACAGACAGGCATTGTGATCTCCCTCAAGTGCTGCAGTCCCCATCGGACATCTCGAAACTCAACCCCTTCCAGCAGCACCGTGTATTTGTGCTCTTCAACTCAACGCCCAAGTTCAAGCACCTTCGCGGCCTCGTCATTCGAGCAGACGATCCCGACGGAGCTAAGCGCAATACCTCTCTAGTCATCCAGAGAACGGGAGGAAAGGAAGACTTTCTGCATGCACTGGCAGCCAAGGCCGTACTTGAGGAATGCAAGAGCGCTGGGTCCGACACAACCAGAAGCACAGAACAAAAAATCGCTTCCAGGTTCTCTATCATCTCCCAGCATACTAGCTACTTTCTCGTAGAGGACAACATCCCTAGGGACCAAAGTGAGAACTGTGTCAAGAGCCACATCACCCCGGTGAGCGTCGCGGGCGTGTTGGACGGTTTGGATATGTTGCGCCCAAGGAGGTTGCAAACATATAGCCGTTCGGGCGGGTTATACAGAGCCAAGAACTCGAGAATGTCTAGCTTGTGCTTTTCGGCGGAAACTAGATTCGTGGTCCCCCGTGCGCGGACGGAGACTGTCTCTGCATATGTTCGGGAAAGATCATTATTGTTGCAGATGTCGGACTCAAGGGTGACAAAGGGTATTGACTTTGCAAAGCAGGTCAGGGGACAGCGAAGACACAGGCGACAGAGAGAATTTGTCCGAAGATTACTCGACTTCCAGAACTTCGACGGCTCCTTCGACTCTGGCAGTGACGACAGCCATGGCTCGCTGCTGGATCTGATCACGAAGCAGATCAAAGAAAGCGGGCAGTGGAAATTCGCGGTGGGTAGGACGCAGGCGGCAAACAGTCAACCAACAGACAGCACACGCGCCGGGGGATTACACATTCCGAACAAGGCTGCGACCGCCCTCATGATCGTTGGGTTACTGGAAAAGCATTTTCAGGAATGCAACGAGCTCTGGCAACTCATGGTGATCAAAGCTAGGGGATACGTCGAGAAGGAAGTGTCTGACAAGAACTTGATTGAGGGGTTTGACCTCGCCTGGCAAAATCTGATGCCTAGCACTTGGGAATGGGCTCTTTTAGGGGATGAGAATGACGAAGAAGCAGACGAAGAAACGGAAGATGATATGCCGAGTCTAGAGTTGGAGGAAGAGGACGAGGCTAGTGGGATGTCGGCAGCTCCAGAACCCCAGAAGCTATTGGGAGATCAGACGAAGACGGGAACTCAGAGTGATCGTGTCCCGGTCAAGGCGCCGCCTAGAGGCTACCAGTAGGCGGGTGGATATTTTGAAAGATAGAAGAGATGTATTGACTGGCGCTTGACTTCATAGGGAGGTAGATTTGGATGATTTTCCGAGCCTGATAATGTGAACATCGAAGAATGGCACCCCCATATATCACGTGCAAAATCCCCATGAGGCTCAAACGTAAGGCCGCCTCGAAGCCGAGCTCAAAATCAGAAGGTGTGAATCCAAAGTTTGGATATGGGCACCCCTAGCTCAATGTAAGGTATATCGATCACCAAGGTACGGAGTAAGGTCGTCGACTCGTCGCAGGTCTGGCTACCTTTGTGCTTCCCAATGTCGACATCTTCAGTGGTGTGCGGCGACCGTTTCCAATTGGAGGCATGCGCTCCATCACCGAGGAACATCAACATATTCTGCGTCGATCGCCAGATAATCTTTACTGGGGGTATGAAGACAGTCATTCGGCGTCGTTGTTTGGTCGGCCTAAGGACACATTATGGACTTTGAAGGGGATCACAGACGCGATGACTCAGATGCGGCCTCCAAACGTATAGGCGGGCATATTCCGTACCCCGATGTTCTCGTCTAGACATGAATCCTACTCTTCTTCCCAGCATCCATTCAATGAAATCGAATCTCCGTTGCAAGCCCAAGTAATTGATTGAAATTTTTGATCCCATATAAAAGGGGTTTTCTTCATCTTTTAACGGTGCGACGACAATGGCAACACAGCAGGAGACAACCCTCCCCAGCCGGGCGGCAATCCAGCTGAAGACGCCCAAGGGCACACGCGACTGGTTCGGGACGGAGCTCCTCAGACGCGAGGAGATGCTGTAGGTATCCACGCCACGGAGCCCTCGCTCGCCCACTAACCAACCCGCATACCCACATCCACCCGCCCCCCCAACACACACACCCCTAGCTGAACGTAGCCCTTCATCCACCCCGACACACAGCCAAACCATCACCAAGGTCTTCCAGCGCCACGGCGCCCTCCCGCTCGACACGCCCGTCTTCGAGCTCCGCTCCGTCCTGGCCGGCAAGTACGGCGAGGGGGGCGCCCGCCTGGTGTATGACCTCGCCGACCAGGGGGGCGAGCTCTGCTCCCTGCGCTACGACCTGACCGTGCCCTTCGCGCGCTTCCTGGCCACACGCCGGGACGCGGCCCAGGCGAGGCGCTACCAGGTCGCCAAGGTGTACCGGCGCGACCAGCCGTCGCTAGCGAGGGGCCGGCTGAGGGAGTTCGTGCAGTGCGACTTCGACGTCGCCGGCGCCGCCCACGACGGCATGGTCGCCGACGCCGAGGTCGTCCGGGTCGCGGTGGAGGTGCTCGAGGCGCTGGGGGTCGATGTCGTCGTCAAGATCAACCACAGAGCCGTCCTGGACGGCCTGTTTGCCGTGTGCGGCGTCCCCGCGGACAAGGTCAGGGGCGTGAGCTCTGCGGTGGACAAGCTCGACAAGGTCGACTGGGCGGAGGTGAGGAGGGAGATTGTCGCTGACAAGGGGGTTGAGGAGGCGGTGGCGGACAGGATTGGCACGTACGTTGGCAAGGGAGGCAGTGGGTTGAGGGAGATGGTCGCGGCTCTGAAAGAGGACGTCGCCCTTATGAAAAGCGACGACGTCAAGGCTGGCCTCGACGACCTGGGCCTCCTCGCGCCTTACCTCGAGGCGCTGGCAGTTATTGACAAGGTCGAGTTCGACGTCTCCCTGGCCCGAGGGCTGGACTACTACACGGGTCTCATCTTCGAGGTCATCCCAAAGCCGTCCCAGCACGCTGCGGGGGGAGACGCCCAAGCCCTCCAGGTGGGCAGCATCGCCGCCGGCGGCCGCTACGACAACCTGGTGGGGATGTACGGCAAGGAGCCCGTCCCCTGCGTCGGCATCTCCTTCGGCGTGGACCGCATCTTTACCCTCCTCGAGTCCCGTCGGACGGAGCCCAGGGTGTCCGACTTCGCCCGCAAGATGGACGTGTACGTCGTCGTTGACGGCGACGGCGACGGCGGGGACGGCCTGCTGCCCGAGCGGATGGCCGTCGCGGCGGAGCTGTGGGACGCCGACATCAAGGCCGAGTACCTGGCCAGGGCGAGCCCCAAGGTGCCGCAGCAGCTGAGGGCCGCGAGGGTTGCGACCATGGCCGTTATCCTCGATCGGAAAGGGTTGGAGGCAGGCACGGTCAGGGTGAAGAATGGTGCTGAGGAAAATCTCGTGCTTAGGGAGAATATGGTAGAGGAGGTGAGGCGGCTGATGTAGGAGCAGGCCACTCGCTGCTCTTACAGATGAAGCTTCTTTGCCTATGTTTAAACGTAGCATTTTTGCTTTGTCCAGGGTAGGGCTGTGCAGTATGCCCGACTGGACGTCCGATGGCTTGATATAATGATATCTGAAAGAGAGCAAAGACCCGGCTGTATGCCAATGGTACTAACTACTGAGACAAAGTCTACAAAAAGGAGAGGGGGTATCTTTGTCAAAACGCGAAAGAGAATGCAAGAAATGCTCCCACCAAACCAAACCCGAATGAGAGCCACGGAGGACGTAGAGACAGTCGAACCCTGCATGGCTAACTGGCTACGCCGCATCCCGTTCCCTCACTAGCAATCCAAAGTCTTCTTGTATTTCTCTCACCTTCCAGCCTCCCTACGAACAGCCCAGCCCTTGATCGCCAAGACGATGATAGTCCAGGCCATGAGAAGGGCGACTAGACCCATAGTGACGGTGTACATAAACATGGCGTCCATATCCAGGTGGATCATACCGGCAACAGTGTCGCTGCTCTGTTTCATTGGGAAGGGTGCATGTTAGTAAAGCCGTCCCATTCCACAAAATAATTGCCATTTAGCTCACGTGAAGGGGAAGAATATGCGGTTCACTCACGCTGGCCATAAAGATGATGCCTCCAGAGCACAGCCCAAACGCAGCGAGCAGCTCCGTTGGCGGCCGGGAAGGCAGGACCGACCGCGGCGGCTTGAGGTACATCAGGACGTAGCTGAACCCCCTGGCGAAGGCCCCACCCATGAGCAGGTTCCCCCATTGCTTGTGCACCATACTGGAGACCATATTCCTCTGCGTGTGCGAGCTCATCATGATGCCCAGCAGCAGGATGACGAGCGCGGGGAACGGGTTCAGCGACACGCCGTACTGCCGGGGTGGCTGCAGCAGCTCCTCCCCCTCCTCGTCGTGGACACGCTGCTCCGTCGCGGCCTGTCCGTGGAAGCTGTGGTGGGTGGTGGTGGCTGTTTCGTTACCGCTGCTACGGTCCGCCGGGTACGCGTCGTGGGCCGCCTCGGCGGCTGTCGTGTTGAGCAGGTCCCGCACGGCAGTCGACTCGATAAGCATCCCGCACAACCCGCCACCGATGAAGAGCACCGTGATTGACACGTGCTCCAGGTCCTGTGGGCTCCAGGCGCCGTTGGAGTTGCCCAGATGTTCGAGGAAGATGTTGGTCGAGCCGTAGAAGAAGATGAGGAAGCTCTCCATGAACTCGGCCGACGGCCTCCACCTGTTATCCCCCGCGCGCCGAGGGCGGACGTTCCAAGCCCACCCGAGCTCACCGAACGCGCCAGTCCAGCGGCCCAGGGTAAAGAGACCCATCCAGAAGAACACGCCACCTTTAATCCAGTGTGCCAGACCGCTGAAGACTTCGCGGTCCTCCTGTGGTGATATGTTTTGTTAGCATTGCCGATAAACCCCCTATGATCCAGTAGCAATTTCCTCCTCCAAACATGCAATCGTCGTCTCCTTTTTCTTTTTCTTTTCACACCCCCTTTTTTCTCCTTCATGCCTAGAAGCATTGCCCAATAGACGCTGACGTGAGACTTACAAAGAAACGCCCCATCGTGACAACTCCCGTGCAAATGGTCATGAACCCCAGGATCAGAATCACGCGATCGACGAAGTCGTATCCAAAGATTAACACCCTCCACGCCCTCGACGAGAGCAGGTCGGCGGCCTTCTGGGCGAGCTGCTGTACCCGTCCGCCGCGCTTCAGGACGGCAGGGAGCGGGAGCCCCGCACTGCGAATGCCACCAACATGGCCGTCCAGGTAGTCGATCTCGTCCTCGCTCTCGACGCCGTCGTCCCCCTCGACTCGGTACTCCTTCCTCGTGGCACTCCGGAGCGGGATCGCGGCCTCCTCGTCGTGCGAAGACGACGAAGAGGACGGGCTGCGCAGCGACTCCGTGCGAGGCTCCGTTCCCTGGCCGCTGTCATTCGAAAGCCGGTAGGGGCCTCTGTTCGGCTTGCCGTTGGTGCGCTGGTGCTCGGCCATGGCCTCGGTCGAGACGGGGATGAAGGATTGGCGCTCGCCAGCCAGCCGACGCGTCTGCTTCTTCGATCGGGAAATCTTGAACGCGCCGACCAGGCGAGCAAGCATCCCAACCGCAACCTGCGAGCATGATACCCATGTGACAACCCACCCTAGCTTGTGGTGTGCGTTGCCCGGGTACAGGTCCGGTGTGTTGCTGTTGTAGATCACCCCGAAGAGCACACCGGCTGCGTTTGTAACCCCGAAGACGATCTGCGAGAATACGGTGTACCTCGACCGGGCCAATGAGAACATCACAACTGCATATGCCGGTTAGAAGGGCCCCTTACAGAACTGTCGTTGTCAACGCAGGGCTGGGCTTCACCATACCGATAGGTAGCATGATCACCCAACTCACGACCATCAAGACGATGTGCGTGTATAAGACACCGCTATGCTCCTGCAGTGAGAAGTAGGTGGTTGGATATGAGTCCTCGCTCGGCTTCGGCGAATCCTGTCCGTGGCCGTGGCCCTCGCCCATATCCATCCCCTCATCGCCGCCATGGGCAAGCACAACCGGGACGATGAGGCCGAGGACGGCTACGCCCGCCAAGGTCCGAAGAGCTGTTCCCGTTGTCGACTTCATCTGAGCTACCTTGCTCCGCGACGGGGAGAAATCAAGGACAAAAATTCACGAGAAATGCAGAGACCGTCCTGAGAGATCGTCTCAGCGAAGTCCCCGTCTTCTCTATATTAGTCAGACAACGAGTCTTGTCCGGTTTAGGACATAAGCTGTGGCAGCGACGGCTGACACGTCCTGCAGTGTGTGTGATGTGAATGGTTGGGTGTATGCGAAGCTCCAATGGAGGGTCTAGGAGAAAGTAAAAAAGGAGGGTAAGAACGGCGGTAGAGGATCAGGGAGGGAGGTCTGAGGACATATGTATGTGTATGCAACATGTAAACCCAAGGGAACTTAAAGGGAAAGGGAGGTATTCGGTGATTGGTAATTGCTACACCTTCTATCGGACGGTCTTAAGCCGGCCGAGAGCGGGCACCCTCAGGCAGAGGAGGGGGACTCAGAGGGCTGGCATGCAAGTAGGGTAGGTACCCTATCATAGGAAATCGAAGCAAATGCGGCAAGTACCCAAGTCAAGAATGGTGGGAGTCAGCACCAGACAAGAAGCCCACACATCCCACACCAGCCTGTTACATGCGCCGACTTCATCCATACCATTGATGAATGGTGAGGATGTTCGGAGGGAGCTTGGAGGTTGGGAGCTTTAGTATGGGCGCCGTGCAGCCAGTACCTTCCGGGAACAGTACATTGCGGTAACAAGAAACAAAGGGAGGGTACTAGGATGTACTAGAGCCAAAGGGTACTCCCTACGATACTTGTTCAGGCAGGAAACATATTGCTAATCTCTAAGAGCCGAAGCTTCCGGCGTGGCAGGGCAGACCTTCATTCAGACCATTTCTTCGTGTCTATAATGTGGACAAAAAGTGGCCAGCGAGCAGGCCAACAATGTGCCCGTCTACATTGTGGAAGCCAAAAGAACGGCGGTAAGAATTACCAAGGGTAAGACGTCCCGTCAGAAGCCCCACCATATTCCTCCCGGCGGTAGACACTGTGCAGACTGTGCGGGGCAAATAAGCAACGAAGCCAAAGCCGAGCGGGGCATCACTTGGCATCGGTCTGGAGACGTTTGGATCTTTGGATGAGTCAAGATAGCATCGTTTCTCGATTCACGGTGAGCGAGTTATCCTGCAAGGTGCAGGTTCGCTGACACCCCTCATCTTGTGTCCCAAAATTTCTTTTCTCCCCTTGCGCCCGCGCCTTTGACACACGGTACTACCAACTGTCTTAGCACCATGCGAAATGCATGGGCTTGGGGCCCATACCAGTGTTATTAATCACAATACGGAGCGATCGCAAAACGTCAGGACGGCCAGCGCAAGTGGAAAAACAAACAAAAAATGCAAGTCGCACGGCCGGGAAAGGTCGGACTCTGGAGGTAGGTGGATGCCCGGTGGCTGAAAGAGGGGTCGTGCGACTCCCAGATGGACCCTGGATTTTATGATTATTTTTTTATGGTTTTTTTTTTCTTATAGGTTACCATGCCTCACGACGCAAGCGCATTCAGCCACCTTTCGGCCAAGATGGAGAATCTGAAAAGTCCGTGTAAGTGGTAGTCACGATGGTGCGCATTGCCTGCGATCCTTATTCTAGCCGGTTTAGCTTGGCTTGCATGATAATTTATTGACCCTGAAGCGCTTTGTGATTGCAGAGTGCCAGTGTCGTCCGGCCGCAGCTGCTTGCGAATACGGAGCACGGAAGCGGCAGAGCTGTACGGACTACTCTGCACTGCGCACTAGGTATGCAGTACTGCGGAGTACTGAGTACTTCCAGACTTAGCAGAGTGGGGAAGCCATCCTCCTACCTAGCCACCTACTGCGTAGCCACAGTTGGTTCTGGACAATGTCTCCGAACAAACTTCCCATGACGCCTGGCGGCTGGGCATGCAAGCATCTGATGATCTCCAGGCCTTCGGTGCATAGCCTTGAGAACCGCCCAAGACACTCATCAGATGGGAAAAGCCTGGCTAGCGGGCAGGACGCGGGGAAGTGTATGACATGAAGAAAACTAATCCCCCCATTACGTCCACCCGTCTGACTCTCAAAAGGCGACCATTAGCAACGCCTACCACTCACTACAGGCATAAATGGAAGCACGGTCTGCAATACCGAATGAGCGTCGAAGCCAGAGACTTTCACTGAAAAGAGCAACACTACGTATCACTGACAGGAGCAACACTATCTTGAAGCATGACGCACCTCGGATGTACCAAAGACGCGAGGTGACACGAGGCGACGAGACGGATACCTGCTTCGTATCCGCATGTACACACTAGGTAGTAGACACTAGAGTCCTACTTTACAAGACAAAGCAATCCACTGTGCACAGTGTGCGGCACTCCCGGCATTTACGGAGCCTCAGCGAAGGAACTGCGGTCCAGCACATCGACTTTGCGCCCTAAAACGATTGACGAGGATGCCGGCCGACCCCACCTACTGTCACGAATGCAGAAAGGAACGGAGAGCGACCCGGTGATCCTATACGTCCAAATATGCTCATTGTGCATTTCTCAGATACCTACACTACATCTGCGCTTGTCTGGGAGGGAAATGCCGGGCGTGAATATGACAAAATACGGTACCTTAGATATCAAAGATAAACGGTTAGCCCTCCCCTCGAAAATCGATCGATCATGACGCCACAACCGGAGGTGGTTTTATGTTTCAACGGCCCTCCCAAGCATTCAAACCCTGGGGAAATCATTCGCGGTCCACACACGACATGATGGGTTCCAACAGTAAATTCGTAGTGAGATCTTGAAACGGGAACCAAGCCCACCAGGAGTCCCCCTTGTTTGAGGGTGGAGAATAGAGGTTGTGATCTGAGGCCGAGGATGACGAGGCACTCGAGCGAGACGGACTTTTAAGACTTTCTTTCTTTCCGTTTTCTGTATATATGAAGCCGGTGGGAGAATTAGTCGGAATCTGTGAGTCGTTCGATTACCCCATGTTTTCAACAACGAT
Organism: Pseudohalonectria lignicola; assembly: GCA_003049395.1. Lineage (NCBI taxonomy): Eukaryota > Fungi > Ascomycota > Sordariomycetes > Magnaporthales > Ophioceraceae > Pseudohalonectria > Pseudohalonectria lignicola. Next base: position 14,351 of record PYSP01000097.1, on the reverse strand, counting down.
CCCACCACCTCCGAAGTTCCCGAAGGATGCTACGAGATGATCTATGTATTACAACACACGCCGCACTCGTGTTTGTTTGGTTGGCGGTGGCTGGCCGGCTTGGCCAGGCTAGGGGAAGGCGGTCAAGATAATGGCTGGCCTCGCCCTCCGACCGTTGCGATCTAAGCTGTCCCTTCCCTGCCGGGCTCAGTCAGCAGCGCTTAGAGCAACGGCATCGTCTCATAACACGTACAACCAAGATGCACCAGATGAGCTGGCGTTCTACATGAAGCAGATGAAAAGATACCGCAGTCAAACAGCACAATGATCCTACGGGCTAATTAAGTTACCAATGACAGCACACCCGGCGCGGCAGTCATGCACAGAGCACTCACAAACCATGGGACGGGACTACACAAACCGTACGAGTGTCCATAGGGCGGAAGGAAATGGTTGGACGGTCAGATGGGCTGAGGGCGTTGACACCGGACTCGGGGATTATTGAAGCCACCATTCCCGGTCTTTCCGGCCTGTGGTCCCCTGGGCCCCCAGCGCAAACAACAAACGCACGGTCGCACGGAAACAAACAGATCAGAGGTTTCGCCTGGCTGCAGAACCGACTCAAGCACGCCCATCACACTGGTCCAAATCCGTTGGCTTTGGCTAGATTTCTTGTGTGCGCAGAAGTGGGTTGCATTTGGAGCGTGCCTTTCCACCTCCCGCTTTGTATCCGGGTCGCGTTACCAAAGAGTAATCCATAACGGATCATTCATGGAATGTTTCAATTTCGTATCTTGCGTATTTGCGTACGCCAGCTTTTTTTCACGTAGGAGCTTTACGTGTACGTTTTGGGGTCGCCGGGGTAATGCAAGAAGGCTGCTCACGCGGCACCACGCATGTCCCTCCCCTGTCACAGTGTCACTTGAACCATTCCTTGCACTCATGCAGAAGGGGGAAGGGGAGACCCTGACAACCTCAAGGTCGATCTTGAATGTTTTTGGCTGGGGTCACTGTACCCTCGTGTCCAATCACGAGGGCATTCGGAAACCCGAAGAGTCCGTGATGCTGACTTATTCTAAGCGATACTGCATTACCTGCCCACCACCTTTACGAGTGTTAGAGGTCTTATCGAAGCCTTCACCTCTTAGCCTAACATTAGCGCCTACCAAGACCGCCAGCCTACTATTCCGTGGTTCTTAGCACGAATACAAGGCGTTGAATCCCAAGCTCGGCACCCCAGAGAAATGCGAATCCGAGCAAGCAATCGTGAACGATCAGGTGGTTTTTTGTTTCTTGGAGGCTTGGATCTAATATTTTGCAAGCAGGGCTTTCCCCGCCTTTCACATTGAGATGGAAGGGCGCAAGTAGGGCGATCCTTGGGGCATGCCATAGCCATCCCCATTCTCCACCATTGGCAATGTTGCGTACATCATGGCCGGGAGCACATGAGTCACCGGGCTTCGCGCATACCTGCCACCCGAAGTACTCCTGCTTCCAAAGTAGGTACCCAGACAGCGACTTCTCTATTGGTCGGCTTGTACGCCACTTAGCGTGCGCCTGAGTGTTGCCTCGTCAAGTCGCCTTTGTGGTTCATACCATCGAGTTGAGCGACTCGAGTCTCCGACTACTCCTAGGAATATCGCGCAGCACCTCCTAGCCCGGCATGGCGCAAGTGGTATTGCTGATCCAGACTCGACAGATCATTGTGCGACAGGGTCTCGACCATACCCTCTGCGGGAGCACGGTGACACATGTCTACACGTGCCTACTCCGTAGCAAAGCACGAAGGAAAAAAGAAGATAGAAGACGCAGAGAACCCACAGAGACTCCGCAGTGGATGACAACGAAGTTAGGGTGGTCGTCCGAAAAAGCACTTCTCCGGCAACACCGGACCCGGTTGTGGTCGCGGCTCAACAGGCCCCATCTGGTGCGTCACTGGTGGTTCCCTCACATTTGCTCATGGTGTTATATTTTCTGTAAAAATAAAAATAAAATCCCTCGAGTCATTCAAATTGAAATCCCTTCACTTTTGCGCGATTTGGTTCTCCATAAGAGGTTGGGAATGGGAATCAAAACGAGAACGATAATCGAGGGGTGTTAAGTTCTGTACTAGTACACTCTCCTTTCGGTCGGGCTCATCGAATTCATCACAGGCAATGACCCTTGACTTCTGGAATCCAAATGTCCCGATAGGCTGGACAGGCCATCAGCTGAACGGCAGTAAATCGGCGTGCAAGGATCAAGGCACCAGAGTAGGTTGCCCACGTGTTCAGCCCGACGCGAGAGAAGACGGGACAGAGAAGCGAATTGACGTCATGACGACAGGAGCCTCAGTGCAAGCTTCGCACAGGAGGGGTTAGCTGGTCAATAGGCTTGCAGCTTGCTGACAATTGTCTCTTGATTGACTCGTTCACAAAAGCTGTCGGGTAATACTGTCAGGCAGCCAAAAGTATATATCTTGTTAGCGGCTCTCGACCTTGACACGATGGTGGCGAGACAGGTGAGGAAGTAGGCCCAGCCCCGGGTGCAGATAGCTCAGAGACTAAAAGCTCATCTCATCACAGCGGTGAACGCGCCTTCAACCTCCACCGCCCTTCATCGTCAACGTTGACCTTCTCCTCCCCCTTCAGCTTCGCTAGGATCTGCAGCACCCCCCTCTCGGCAGCCGGGTGCAGGTCCTGCGGCACCTCGCGGTAGATGACCTTGACCAGCTTCATGGGCTCCATCGCCCCGTCACCCGCGGCTCGCAGCGTCTGCACGACCTGGTCCTCCCGCTGCTGCCGGTGCGCCATATACTCGCCCACCTTGGCCGGCCCGTCCTCCACGACGGGGCCGTGGCCTGGGTAGGCCCTCCCCTTGAAGAGCGGCCTCATCTGCGCCAGGCTGGCCATGTAGACGCCCAGGTCCTCGAACACGGCGGTGCCGTGGCCGAGCACGTTGTCGCCCGTGAACATGGCGTCCTCCTCCTCCAGCACGAGGACGACGTGGTCCGTCGTGTGGCCGGGCGTGTGCACCGCCCTCAGGGTCGCGCCCTCCACGCGGAACTCCTGCCCGTCGGTGATGGGCTGCTGCTGGCTGCCGGCCGAGGGGGCATGCTTGTACACCGTCGCGTCCGGGTTCACCTCCCGCAGGAGTTGCGCGACGCCGCCAACATGATCGTGGTGCCAGTGTGTTATTATCGCGTCGGAGACGGTCACGCCCTCGCCTTCCGACTCGAGCGTGCGTTTTAGTGACGAGATCCACGAGGGTTTCCCTTCCCCCGTGTCGATCAGCAGGCGACGCCGACCCGTGCCGAGGAGGTATGTGTTTGTCCCCTGCAGGGTGAACTTGCCCGGATTTCCACCCAGGATGCGGATGCACCTCTCACTGAGGCGGGTCACCTCTGGGAGGGGGTTCAGTTGGGCGGCCGCCATGTTGGCTAAGCTTGTAAGGGTCGATGGCAGTCAAAGGTTGAAGCCAGGTAAGCGTGAAATATTGGTCTCTGTTATGAGATTCCCAATTTGACCCTGGGGAGGAAGTACTGTTGTTCGAACAAGGCCCGTTTATAATAACTCATGAAAGAGTTAACAAGAGAGGCTTGTTTAATAAGGGCTCAAAAAAAAAGGGCAACAATTAGAGGCATTCTTCGTACTGCTTCTGCCACGATATATCTCAGTGCAGGTGCCTGTTATCATACCGAAATACTAAGATTACACGCTTTGTGATACGGGCACATGCCGTGATGAAACTAGCAATCCGGAACCGGGCATCAGAACCGGGAAGATTGATGACACCATCCCCGGAGCTATGGCAAGCATCCATGTCCTCTTGTCCTCAGACGGACCAGGCACGACCAGAGACCAATGGATAGGCTGAAAATATACGCAGGTAATTGAAGGTTGTAGTGGGGTTGAGGGGTTCATCCACCCACTGCCGAGGCTGAAACTGACTGCGCTTTTGTCAGCGGCTGGGAAGGGACCAGCTGAGCGAGGTCCTCGCTACACTAACAGTGTTCTGCTGTGTTTCGGGTGACCAATAGATAGACAAGGCAACATGCTAAACAGCCCGAAGTAAATACATGCGTCAAGGCAACGATTGGATAATTCACCGGTTCAGGCATGTGCGTGTCGTACTCCTTAGGCTTACGGAGTAACGCAGCCGGACTTTTCTGGAGGGAGATAGGCCGACCGATAGATGATAATTGAAAGCGTGTTACGTAGTGTGGTCGGTCTAGAGTACAAGTCCACCTTACTTCATTGCCCACTTTTTGCCTCGAGCTGGAACTTGCCGGCAAGGATTACGATAAGCGCGGAAATCAGGTGCCGATAAGGATTTTCCAATGCAGCCATCAGAGGCGCCGTTTGAAGGGGGAAGCTGATCTACGGCCAAGTGGAAGCGAAGGTATTTGCGACTTTCATTGGGCGTTTTGAAGTGGTGAGTGCGTTGACGGGCTCTGGTTATATTCCCGTGTCTCAAAAGGATTAAAAAGCTGATATTTTGTGGCCGTGCGGGACTTTTTTCAGGTCGATCCTCCCAGGTGAAGCTGTTGCTGGAGCTTGACGCCCGAATAGCTCTCTCGCGACTCTCCACCGCAGCCGGCAACCTGTGCTTTGGGGGCGAGTCGACTTCGATCCGACGACAGAGTGGCACGGGATAGCCTAAGCGCCGCTGCGGCCTCCCTGGACGGCTTTTATTCTCGTCACGAACCCGTTACCCTCTCTGGGCTACCCTTCTCTGGGCTTTTAATTGCACATTTGCTTTGTTGCCTGCAACTTTGACGCTCTTTACAAGCAACAGACGGCCTGCCCCTCGAAAAGCCACAAGACCGAGGAAAATTGCACAACGGATGTCGAGAAGGGGGAGGAGTCTTTGAAAGAGAGAAGGCAGACTTATACTGCCGAAGAGCAATCATGGCGGCGCGACCGACAACACCAGCGTCGCCCAAGGTTGCTAAGATAAAGTCGCCTGTGCCAGGCACCCCCGTTTTTGGATGCGGTACGGAATTGCAGGCTACCTGCTCTCAGCCCCTATCTTTCCTCAGAGCTTCTTGGTAATTTATACCCAAATGGCATATTCTAACATATCTTTGTCTGCACGCTAGAGCACGTCCAACGCCTCATGACACAAAGCCCGGAGGTGATGAACACGTCGATCCAGCACTACAAGGCAATTCTGCGCAGCATCTTCGACACCACGCCGATCGTCCCCCAGACCTCGACGAACGCCAGCGGGCAACCGGTGACGTCGTTGACGTCGAACTTTCTATGTTTACAGTGCCCAACTACGGTGACTGAGGAGGACCGGTCAAAACACGGGGTCAAGAAGCATCATCGGTTCTGTATGTGCCGACCCGCTTAGATACCGAGCCCGAGGCCACATTTTTAGGGATAGTCAGGCCAGGCCCCCTTGCTAATGACCTTCGCGCTTTGCAGATGTGGAATCCCGCAATGGTGCTCTGTACTGCCAGATGTGCGACGACTATGTGTGGGACCCTACTCTTGAGGAGCTGAGGTTAAGAAAGATCGGAACGGGCTCATTTTCAAGTACGTCGTCGACATCCTTGTCACCTCTGACCTACCTCACAGCACCACAACACCGCAAGCGCATACTGCCCCTCATTGCTTGTAGTAAAACACTAGAAAAAATCGCCCGCAACCCTTTTGCCCTCCGAAGAAATCCCCCACTATAACCGCCAGATTGCTTAGCATGGTGTACTGACGAGATCACGTGCCTTCTCACACCCTTTTTTCGCTCTCCTCTCTTCTTACACACAGCTCGCAAGCGGAAACACGATGAGCTCTTCTCGGACTCAATGAAGGACGACCCTCGCTACATCTCGATCAACACAACAGCGGCCTCGTGCCGGGCAGCGGGTCTGCGGGGAATCTACAACGCGGGGGCGACCTGCTACCAGAACGTGATCCTACAGAGCTTCCTGCACAACCCGATGCTGCGCAACTTCTACCTCAGCGACGGCCACCAGTCGTCGGAGTGTCAAGTACCGCACTGCATGTCGTGCGCCATGGACGACATCTTCCAGGACTTCTACGCACAGGAGAACACCAACGGCTACACGGCGTCCAATATCCTGTCCGGGTTCTGGATCTCGGAGCGCAAGGCGTTCGAGAACCTGGTGACGACCAAGGAGCAGGACGCGCACGAGTTCTTCCAGTTCCTGGCCGAGGAGCTGCACGAGCGCAACGGCGACGGACTGAGGCCCCAGTCAGGATCTGAGCACAGCTGTACATGCATCATCCACCAGACCTTCTACGGCAAGATGCAGAGCACGACAACCTGTCAGCATTGCCACGGCGTGACGAACCAGGTACAATCATTCTTGGATTTGAACGTGGGGCTGGAGAGCCTGTCGCAAAGGAGAAAAAAGGCCGCCGCCTCTGCTGCTGCGGCGGCTAAGGCAGCCGAAGCGAAAGCCAAGGCCAAGGCCAACTCCAACGTCAACGCCGACTCCATCAATGCCAACTCCAACATCAACGCCAACTCCAGTGTCAACGCCAGCCCTCACCCCGACGCCACCCCGAATGCCAATAATGCTTCCCGCGGCGGCACTGAGGTGACGGCCGATGGTGCGGACAGCAGCAGCGGTAGCAGCAGCGGCACCGCGATCACCAATAACAAGAATCACAACGACAACGACAGGGACAGCAACCAGGACAGCGCCAATAACAACAGCAATAACAAAAATGGCAACAGCAACAACATCACTCCGGTGCCAACACCAACGCCGCCGCCGCCGAGGCCGAAGCCGTCACTACCACCGTTGTCGCTACAGGAGTGTCTCGACGAGGAGTACATCAAGTCGGACAAGTGCGAGTACAGGTGCCACAACTGCAACTCGACGCAGCAGGCGAGGCGGCACACCAGCATCAAGAGGCTGCCTAATGTTCTTTGTATACAATTAAAGGTCAGTTCTCCTTCATTTCTCTCTTTGTTCCCCCCTTTAATCCCCCCATCTTTCCACCTGCTCCCATCATCGGGGAATACCTCCTCGCCCCCCAACAAGAGGCGGCTTCAGGTTGCTGACTGGTTGACTGCTGACTAACCTGCCTTACTTATCCCCTCGGCAGAGGTTCGAGTATAAAGCGGGCCGCCACGACAAGGCAGTCAAGATCGACACGCCCGTCACGTTCCCCCTCCAGCTCAACATGTTCCCCTACACCAACCGGGGGCGCAGCATGGACTCGAGGGAGAACTACGAGCTGGCGCGGTCGTGCACTTACGACCTGTTGAGCGTGGTGGTGCACGTTGGGGAGATCGACACGGGTCATTACGTCTCGTACTGTCGGGTTGGGGATCAGGTGAGTCTTTATTTTCCCTTTCTACTCTTCCATGTTTCGTTTTCCTGTCTTGGGATGGATGGCTGACCGTGTCGAAACCCTAAAAAAAAAGTGGTTCGTCTTCAACGACCACAGGGTCGAACTGGCGGCTAAGTCGGATGTCCTCTCGGCCAAGGCCTACCTGCTCTTCTACATCATCCGGACGCTGGCGTAGGGAGACGGTTATCGGTGAGTTGGAGAAGGGCGAGAGGGGCTTGCTTTTTGGCCGTGTGGGCACTTTTTCGTCTCTTCGCACCCCCTTGGCCGCATATGCGCGGCAAATGAATACGCTGGAAAGGGGCACTGGAGAGTGTAGAGTGGCTGACCCTGCGAGAAGAGGAACATTCCCTTCACTTCGAGGCAATGCTCCTCAATGTGGGCCAATTCGGGCTTGGGGGATGGGGAGGCTCCTCACTGGCTCAATCCGTCTAGTTTAATGGCCGTTGTTCCTGGTTCCCAGAATTTCTTCCCCCCTTCCCCCCTCTTGGGCTGGCAGGGTTGGATCATGTCGACTTCTTCTTTCATGAAGGCTTATTTCACGCCTATAGAGCCCTTTTCATTTCTTTTATCAGGGCAACAAAACTGACCAGAGAGAAACAAGAAGGCACAGATTGCATTGGCGGGGCGCATCGGGATGCTTATCACTGCAGTGCTTACTTCTCTTTGTAGGCTGTTTTTCTGGGGGGTTGTTGATGGTTTCTTCTTCTTTACTTGGTGGGCTTTTTACGACAGACAAAAGAGAACGGAAAAGTTACACATCCATGTGAACTTGATAGAGATAAATGTATTGTATTGTACGACGCCAAAACAATGGGCTGAGCCCCGGACTTTTCCCCATTGCGTTTGATATCCCAACTTTGTTTTCCTATTTACTCCCCTTTCCAGAATCAAACAAGCCAATGACACCATATACTGCGGCGCCTTATCCCCCGGCGCCGCCTCCCCAGCAGCAGCTAGAGGCAGGCCGTGAGCCAGACATATCAGAGACGACGTCAAAAGAGGCCCCTCNTGAGCCAGACATATCAGAGACGACGTCAAAAGAGGCCCCTCCTCCCAATCCTCACCGTCCTTTAGACCACGCCATTCTGCTCGCCATTCTGCTCGCCATTCTGCTCGCCATTCTGCTCGCCATTCTGCTCGCCATTCTGCTCGCCATTCTGCTCGCCATTTCGCCCGCCGTTCTGGGCCTTCCACTTCCAGTCCTCGCACTCAAAGTTGGCGTAGCAGTAAAACTCGTTGCTCAACTTGTTGGAGTGCTCCACTTCGAATGTTGTCGTGCGCAGGTCCACAGAGCGGTACAGCCTTGTGGTGACCAGCTCCTCCATGCGTTCGCCCGTGCAGAGGACGATGCGCGGCTTGTCTGCCCCGTCATTTCTGCTGAAAGGTTTGGAGAGCCACCTGACTGTCAAGGCCTCTGTTTTGTTTTTGTTGTTCTAGAGCTTAGCTGGCCGTCTCTGGTCGTGTTTCGACCAGGCTGGGCCTTTCTGAGGTCGGGCCTTCTTGCTTACCTTTGGTTTGGCAGTCCTCATTTAGAAATGGAGGGTCACAGGCGATGCGGTCTGCAATGCCCTTGAGATGACCTGTTGCGAAGGGATTCGGCTTAGTCTTTTGATATCCCGACCTTTCAGGATCGACAGAGAGAAAGGGGGAGAGCGAGATATGTGCATACCCGGTAACTTCAGCGGTTGGTTGAAGTCGTAGAAGACAAACTCGTGAAAAACAGAGAACCTGTCGTCGTGCTCCAGCAGCACGAGGGTTGGCTTTGGCTCACCCTTACCCCTCAATGCCTACAGCATGTTAATCCATCCGCCACAGCACAGTCCGGGTGGACTTCACCTGGAGAAGCGTGGCAATTTATGCATGCATGCTGAGCGTAAGTCTTACAAGGGCATTCTTGAGTGCAATAAACACACTCGGTGCGGAGACGGCTGCGATGGTGCTCTCAGATGTCGTCCCCTCAAGGAGCTGCTTTGCCAACACCCCCGCCGTTTCGTCCGTGTACTGTTATTTTGTCCAGCTTCAGCATGTGGCTGTCGGATGTAGCAGTCGTACCCGATGACAAAGCAAGAGAAGAAAAACAAAATCAGGGGTTCAGGGGCAGAGTCAGCCTAACCACCTACCCAGAACTGGGATTCCTGCCAGTCCTCGCCGAAGTCGTGGATCGAGAAAGCGTTGGCAGCGGAAGCTCTGTGCTGCTTCTCCGCGACGGCTTTGAGACCCTCGAACTTCGCGTTGAGGGCGTCCCTGTCGGCGTAAAACTCCTTCAGGGCGTCAAGGGCGTGCGAGGAGAGGGCGCTTAGGAGTTTTAGTTGTTAGCAACCGCTCTTTTAGGATATCAAGTTCGAGGGGAAGAAGGTTGTTTCGGTCCTTACAGTGGCTGGTCATCACTGTATGACCCCATTTTGAGTGACTTGGTGGCAACACGACCCTTTGTCCTCCTGGACCCTTAAGCCGTCCAAGCCGTGTTGAAATCCACCTGGATCACCAAAAAGTGTCGAAATTCAAGCGGAAAAAAACCCTGCAAGTGAGAGTTGAAGTGCTTTTAAAGGAGTGTTATTGCTTGCCAGCCGATGCAAGTTCTTCGCATTTACCTAAGGTACTCGTCCCCACGTGAGACAGAGGCAAAGGACTGTGTGGATAATGTTCGGATTTTACGTTACGGACTTCCACCAACAAGGATGGGTTTCCAGTAAAATTTCAGCCCGTGCCAAGACAGACCTCAGAACGGAAGCGCAAGTGAAAGAAGGACGACGAACGATCGGGCAATTGAACTAAGGAAAACATGACCTCGAGAGAGTGTGCAAACCTAGACTTTGCGGTAGGCTCGATGTCGGGTTGGCAACCTGAGAGTAAAATCCTCATGTCAGGTCCGAATCCTCAAGCCGTTGGGATATGATCTGGATGGAGTCAAAGGTTGAGTTTTGATGTTTGGCACCAAAGAAACGGCCATTTTTCGGTTGTTAGAATCCGACGAAGGCGGAGGGGAATCTTTGGTAATTTTCACGTCCATAAACAATCCAAAAGAACATCTAGTTAGCTCTAGATACAGCATGGTATATTTACACTCTGGCATATTGCCGTCCCCTGTGTCCTTATTGATCGTCCAGCACGTGGATATACTGCTTCTCTTCCCTCTTCTCCTTCTCCGTCGCTGGAGGTAGGTCGTAGTATGACGAGCTCCGGAATCCTTGCTGTTGGGTGGGTTAGAATTCAGGCCTCTAGTCTGTGCAAGATGAGATTCTTCAACTGCTCGCGGGGGGCGACTTACGAGGTAGTGGTACGTGTGGTCGGCAAGTTCGGCCGGCTCAATGCCGAGGTCCTTGAAGGTCTTGGCCGTCTCGTCGATCTGCTGGTCGATGAACTCGCGCTCGACCTGGTCTGCCGACATGATGTCCCACCAGAGGAAGCGGTTCAGGAGGCCCGCGACGGGCTTCAAAATTGTCTTGGGCACGTTGATGTGCCTCCTCTTCTTGTAGATTTCTCGGTCCACAAGCTCGGCGATCTCGGCCATGGAGTAGTTTTTGGGACCGTACAGTTCAAATGTTTGCCCGGCCGTCTTGTCGTCGTACGCGATGATCTCGAGGGCATGGCCGAGATCGACGGACTGGATCCGAAGTTAGAAGGCTGCGAAACAAGCGACACAACACTTCACCAGACTGTGAGGCACAGAAGAAGGATAGCATTGCTCACATGAACCGGCCAGAACCTCTCCTGCATGTTGTTGGCCGTGAATAAGTTGAGGATGCTCGCCAGCTTTAGCAGCAGGTTGTCTTCGAACCCGAACACGGGCGCCGGGCGGACTATGGTCGTCTCCGGGAAGATGCTCCGGACTACCTGCTCACCTCGAGCCTTGGTCCGGTAGAACTCCGAAGGAGAGTCGAGGCTGGCGTTGTGGGATGAGACGTGAATGAAACGGTCGACATCGTACTTGGCGACGGCTTCGGCGATCCTCTCAGCACCTTCGACGTGAACGTCCTCCAGGGAGAAGTTCCTGTGGCCCCGTCAGCATAACCAGCCAAAGTTACCCATGTCTCCCAGACAATAATAGACAGTCCCCCGCGTGGGCACGGCGTACTTGGTTGGGTAGTTCCTGCCAACCAGGTTGAGGACAATGTCCGAATGCCTCACGCTCTCCTCAATGGAGGCGGTGTTCCGAAGATCGTACTCCTAACAGCGTCGTGAGCGGTAGATCTAGGGCGGTGGATCAGGCCCGTGGCAAGAGTAAAGGGTGAGTTCTCACAATAAAGACGACCCGACCGAGATCTCCTGACACCTTCAGATGCCGTTTCGCCATCTCCTCCCGGAAGGGGACCACAACCGTACATCCTTGTCGCGCTATAGAAAAGGGGGTGTGTTATTAGAGGCTGAGCTGTGCGACGATTCTCAATGGCGATGAGGCGGTCGAACCTAATCTATTGACGATGTACCGTCCGACCTGGCCGGTTGCGCCAAACACCGTCGCCGTGTGTCCTGCATGAAGCCCGTAGTTGTCAGAAACGACTCGATCTGTCAATTGCGGGGCTCGATGGATCGTCCATACCTCCCAGTGATGACCTATATAGCAGAGGCGTGTTAGTTAATTGGCGCAACCTGGTGAGCTTCCAGGCGTGGAAGGGGGGTGGATTGGAAGAGGAGACCAACCTTCCGCCCTGTGTCCGAATGATGGCTTTGCCGGTGCGGGTGATGGCGACGTCTGAAAGTGGCTGTCGGCGAATGACGCTCTGGGCGATATTTGAGGTAGACCGCACTGCGGTCGGGAAGGCCGTCATCCTGCTATACGTGAGGCGATACCCAGCCGGAGCTGTTGTAGTTGGAATTGAGTCGATATGTGTTGTCGTTCGGAAGCTCTCGTCGTCACATCAAGGTTGCCAATACGTCGGGCCGGGCAAACCAGGCTTCCCAATTGCTCCAAGCTCGCTGGCGGGGTCACGTGTGGAGCTTTCCGGGAATGAGAAAAGCGGGGTCATATCTCTGTCTCCCAATTCCACAGCGAAACGCCAGCTGACAGCCAGCTGAAATTTTATGACGGTACGTACTATGTAGGCTGCACCTCAGCCGCGTCAAACAAGCAGAAGCAACAGCAGCAGGGGAGCTCTACCTTCACCTTACGCCGTAACATCCTGAACAACAACGCAAAACCCATTGTCTTCACCCCCCGAGTCCGAACTTCTTCCAGCGAGCCGACTTCGATACAACTCACCTTGGGAGGCAGATCACCCAACCGTCCAACTTGAGCCCGAGACAGTTTCCCCCAGGCTCCGACTCCGAGACGCTCGACCATGAATTTGGATACCATTGCCGACTTCCTCGCGGAGCAGAGGGAGGAAGCTCCAGAGGAGCTCCAAGGGCTGATCCTGCAGTTCGAGGACCTATGGGAGAGGAAGCTGTGGCACCAGCTCACAGATGCACTCGTAGAGTTCTTCAACCACAAATCAAGCGCCCCGCTACGGCTACAATTCTACAAGGTCTTCATCTCGAAGTTTGCCGACAAGATCAACCAGCTCAAGCTTGTAGACCTAGCCTTGAAGGCGGCGACACAATGTAAAGGTGCAGTATTCATGCCCCTACCTCCTCAGCATGGCATGTTTGTACATATCTAGCAATGTCCTGTTTCGTTGTCTAACAAGCATCCTGTCCTTCTGTTACTCCTCGAACAGACAACCAAGAACGCTTGCAGTTCCTCGAGGCCGTCGCTAAGAAGGTCGACCACGAGGACTCGCAAGATGCCTTCGTCTTCGCGCTCATCTCCGTGGCGCGCGTCAAGCTGGACCTGCAGGACTTTGACGGGGCGCGCAGCGACCTGGATCGGGCAGAGCGGATCCTCGACAGCTTCGACTCGGTCGAGACGATGGTCAACGCGGCCTTCTACGGCGCGCAGGCGGACTACTACCAGGCCAAGGCCGACTTCGCCTCGTACTACCGCAACGCGCTGCTCTACCTGGCCTGCGTCGACATCACGCAGATGACGGCGGAGGAGCGGCGGTCCCGGGCCTACGACTTGAGCATGGCGGCGCTGGTGTCGACGAGCATCTACAACTTCGGCGAGCTGCTGCTGCACCCGATCCTGGACGCCCTGGCCTCGCGCCGGGAGGACGCGTGGCTGCGGGAGCTGCTCTTCGCCTTCAACCGGGGCGACCTGGCCGCCTTCGAGGTGCTGGCCGCGCAGCACACGGGCTCCAACCAGCTGCTGTACAAGCACCGGGAGCAGCTGCGACAGAAGATCTACCTGGCCGCGCTGACCGAGGCCGTGTTCCGCCGGCCGCCGCACGACCGCGCCATGTCCTTCGCCACCATCGCCAGGGAGACCAAGGTCAGGCCCGACGAGATCGAGCACCTCGTCATGAAGGCGCTCAGCCTCGGTCTCCTGAGGGGCACTATCGACCAGGTGGACGGCGTGGCACACATCAACTGGGTGCAGCCCAAGGTGCTGGACATGAAACAGATCGACAACATGCGGTTGCGGCTGAAGGACTGGGATGAGAGCGTCAACCAGCTGGGCAACTGGATCGAGTCTGTTGGGCAGGATGTTTGGGCGTCGTGAGGCAAGGGGGATGCGGGAGGGGTTAGTTGCAAGGGGTTGCAGGTGCGGGAGGTGGAAGTCGTCTGATAGATAGACACGGCTTTTTCGTAGTGGGAGGGAAAGTCTGGAAGGAAGTTTACTTCCATCCGTGTATCATAGCTAGAGGTGCCTACCAAACCTTCCGTCTAAACTTGATAGAATCCCAGGAGATCGCGGAGAATCATAATGGGAGACATGTGCCCTCTAACAAACACAGATCGCGAAGCAGTGAGAAAACCGAGTCATGTTCGACTGATCGGAGGAGGCCAAGCAGAAGAATTGGTGATAATCTCCGGGATATCCCTGGCGATCCTTTTGTGACTCCTGTTGGGTTGTGTACAAACAAAGCTGTCCCAACTCCGCTGATGAACCGCTTTGACGGACAGGGGGCATGCCGATTGACCAAAGCACCACCCCTCTCCAGAACATTCCCCCTCCTGAACATGCCAAAAACACGGGGGGTTAAGATATACATCTATATATATATATATATATATATA
>PYSP01000096.1:74656-114876 GCA_003049395.1 Pseudohalonectria lignicola | reverse complement strand
GTTTTGAGGGGTGGATTTGGGGGGGTTTGGGTGCTTTTATTCGGCGGCTTTTCCCGCCTTGCACGTCCTTGGACGCCATTGGGCGCTCGATTACGGTCTCTCTCCGCGCCTTCAAGCAGCATGGATTCAATACCGGGTTAGCTAACCAACGTCGATGGCGCCTCGCCGCAACAGTGGATATCGTTCGCGCCCGTCTCGGCCAACGCGGCCCGCTTCTTCAACACGACTGAGACGGCCATCAACTGGCTCTCCATCGCCTTCCTCCTCGCCTTCCCCTTCATCGCGCCCGTCGTGATATACGTACTCCACTGGGGACCCAAGCCCTCCATCATGACGGCCTCGGTCCTGGTCCTGGTGGGCAACTGGGTCCGCTACGCCGGCGCGAGGGCCCCGGGAGGGTCGGGCAACTTCGGCGTCGTCATGTTCGGCCAGGTGCTCACGGGCCTGGCCCAGCCGTTCGTGCTGGCCGCGCCCGCGAGGTACTCGGACCTGTGGTTCACCAACAGGGGCCGCGTAGCCGCCACCGCGCTCATGAGCCTGGCCAACCCGTTCGGCGCCGCCATCGGGCAGCTGGCTACGACATACATGGTTCCAGCACCCGAGGATATCCCAAACATGGTGCTCTATGTTGCCATTATCGTGAGTCCCACCCAGCCTGTCTTTGCCAATTCCTCTTTTCTTCTTCTTCTCTTCTTTTTCTAGTACCGGTTGGTTAGGGAGATAATAGCATCTCTAACATGCCTCCCCCCCTCCCCCCAATCCTCCAGGCCACCGCCTGCGCCCTCCCAGGCTTCTTCGTCCCCGCAGCCCCTCCCACCCCGGTGGCCCCCTCGTCCGAGACGCCCAAGACGAGCGTCAAGGACTCGATGCGCGTGCTGGCGACCTCGCCCGAGTTCTGGATGGTCTTCGCCCCTTTCGCCGTCTACGTCGGCTTCTTCAACTCCTTCTCCTCCCTGCTGGCGCAGATCATGGTACCCTACGGCTACACGCAGGACGATGCCGGCATCGGCGGCGCGGTGCTCATCGCCGTGGGCCTCGTAGCGTCGGCCATCGCCTCGCCCATCATCGACCGCACCAAGGGCTTCGTCGCCTCGCTCAAGCTGCTCGTGCCCATCATCGCCCTGTCCTACCTCGTCTTCATCTGGATGCCGCAGACGCACGACTCGGGCGGCGTAGCGGGCCCCTTCGTCGTCTTCGCCGTCCTGGGCGCCTCCTCCTTCTCGCTCCTCCCCGTCGCCGTCGAGCTCCTCGTCGAGTTCACCCACCCGGTCAGCCCCGAGGTGACGTCGACGCTCGGCTGGTCCGGCGGCCAGGTCATCGGCGCCGTGGTGATCATCGCGTCGGACGCGCTCAAGGCCGGCCCCGACAGCAGCCCGCCCGGCAACATGACCAGGGCGCTGATCCTCCACGCCGTCATCGCCCTGGCCGTCGCCCCGCTACCGCTGTGCCTGGGCCTGTTTGGGCGCGCCGACAAGGTCGGCCTCAGGAGGGTGACTTCGGATAGGCTTGCCTTAGAGGCGAGGGCGTCGAGGGAGACGACGGCTTGATGGGTTTTATGCCCTTTTTTTCCCTATTTAATTTACTATTTTAGGACAGGATGGTATTTTACCATGGTCGCATGGTTGTATATACCTTGTATCTCGTTGGCTGGGCCACCTTATGACTGTATACCAACGGAGCTATCGAGCGTTCGTTGCTCTTGAGCTCTAGGCGGCTTGGATTTCTTTTTTGGGATTTTATGATTTTCCCATACCGCAGTAGTCGGTATAGGATCTAATAAAGCGGGATATATTACGCACAGTGTTTCATTTGATTAAGACGATTAGTTGGTGCTTCGTTGACTGGGTGAACTCGAAGCGCGTATGCCCTCAAACCTCCTCCGTCGCACGTCCAAGCTGTGGTGTGGACTTGTATTGCCACCACGAAGAAACAGAAACCATGTTCCTCCCCTATTTATATCCCCAATCTTTTGGCTCCCGAAATGATATCTAATAAAAAAAGGATTCGCTTGGTCAAGATGATATCCATCCTCTTTCCTCATGTGGACTTCTTCCCCTTTCCCTGCCTCACCCTGTCTTCCCACTCGAGCCTCAGCCGCTCCATCTCCCTCCAGCACTCAGCGCCGAGCTCCTCAAACTCCTCGCGGGCCTCGGGTTTGAGGTCGACGGCGCCCCTCTTGCGCCCCACGGCGTTGCTGAGCAGGCCCCGCTGCCCCTCGTCGGCGCCGCCGGGCTCTGACGCGACGCGGCCGTCCCACCCCCAGCCCTCGACCTCCGTCTTCTTGACGGCCGTGGCGCCCAAGGGGCTGCAGCTGGACCCCCACTTGACGCGGTCCGCGCCGAGGGAGTCGAGCGCCTCCTGGGGCTGGAGCGCCACCCAGACGGCGGCGGTGGCGCTCGCGTAGATGGTGACCGTGTGCCAGGCGCTGCCGATCAGGCGGCACATGTACATCACCATGTAGTAGCCGATTATGAGCCACGGGTGGGGGAGTGGGAACATGGTGGTCACCACCACGCCCGGGTGGACGACGTACGTGCGGGGCGCGCTCTTCTTCGCGGGCGACTTGCCGCCGTCCTTGGACGAGGCGCCGCTGCCGCTGCCGAAGAACGAGGCGGAGAAGGGGAGAACGCGCGGTAGATTCGCTGTCAGGGAAAGCACGTCCGTCAGCCGCTTTGTGCTCTCGTACGGCGCCTCCGTGCGGGTGCCCTGCAGGTCCGACAGTGTGAGGTGGGCCGACGTCGGCTCGACGCTCGACTGCCAGACGATGCGGCCCGGCGGCACGCCGTCGTCGGCGCCGTCCGGGTTGCGGCCGAGCAGGGGCAGCAGCTCGTGCGCGAGCACGTAGTGGCCAAAGACGTTGGAGCAGAAGACGTAGCCGAGCAGCTCGTCCTTGGTCCGGCCCTCGGAGGCGGCCTTCTCGACCGTGGTGGCACGCCCCGTCAGGGGGTCGACCAGCAGGCCCGGGTCGCCCATCTTGAAGCTCGGCCAGGTGAAGGTCTGGACGGGGCCGAGGGTGAGGAAGGAGACGATCAGCCCCAGCCAGTCCATGCCCGTCCACCCGCCAAAGCCGGCGTTGAAGATGACGGCATCCAGGCGGGGGATCTTAGGCAGGCCGTCTGCTGCCGACCCCTGGATGAGATGCTCGGCGGCTGCGTGGACGCTCGGCAGGTTGCAGAGGTCCAGCTGGACGCTCAGCAGGTGGACCCTGGCCTCGGTGGAGGCCGGGTCATACGAAGGGCCAGCCCGTGACTTGAGGGACTTGTTGGAGTTTGCGGCATGCCTGAGATGCTTGCGTAGAGCTTCAGTGGTCTCCTGGGACTTCTGCTTGCTGCGGGTTGTGGTGATGAGAATGAGGTGTGAGGTGAGGGACCGTGAGGCCAAGAACTCGTCGATCGTGCGCTGCGCAATCCCGAGCCCGACACCGCTTTAGGCCACCAGGTGTCAGCAGGGAAGGAACAAGGTCCGTGGAGAACCCCCAAGACCCCTGGAATTTTCGTCCAGAATTGTCCAGTCTCCTCAGTCCGGCGCGTGAAAAATAAGGGATGCCTAAGAAATAATCGTACCTATTTGCTCCCGTCACTAGAACAAACGACTGGTCCCAGCTGGCAGCCGCATCCCACGGATTTGCGGTCGACGCCATCTACTAGCCGCAGGTGAGAGCACTGACCGACAGGCTTTGTTTTTGTGTTTGTTTTCAATCCCTGAGAAGGACGGGCTAGCCGTTCTTGAGTGTGAGATGCACCGCTTCGGAGCTTAACGAATAGTGTATTAGAGTGACGATGGAGACAGCTTCAAGGTGCTGAGTCGATTTGCGCATTCGGGAATTGATGGCCTCTGCCTCGGTATTTCAGAGGTTACAGTTGAGGTCTCTGGACGCTTCCCCTACGTGTTGCTGTGCATCGCAACCGGAATTTTTGCAGCAATTGACTGAACCCTTGTCACGCAAGCAGGCAGTCAGCCCCTTGGTGGTGTCCCACAGTACCACTTCTCTGCTGATACTGTGCCTACTACCAGTTTAGTGGCCGTCTTTGGTACACATTCTCGCAAGTCACATTGATCGCATTCACCTTCGACTGTGCCACCACTTTACAGGCCACAAGACTCATCCCATGATGTATACCAGTTCATCTTATCAAGCCTCTTTCTTGAGCTAACCCGAGCGCTGCATCCCTTATAAGATCTATATTTCGACGACAAGGGATTCGGTCCACATTCGTATCTGAGCCAGCTGTAAGCACAGATACAGCCGTATGAGCTAATGCCGAAGACACAGCGTACAGTGGATTCGCTCAGGCTTAATTCGCCTGTGCAGCTTGTATTGAGTGTTGAATTCCCCTGAACCACTGAAGTTTAGCTAGAGTCCTATTTTTGTGGCCGACGAAGAATCTCCATCGACCTCGAAACCACCATGCAATGCCCCGATGACTCGGAAAGTTTTGATATTCACGGGAGCGCCGCTCGGCGACTCCCTTGACTGGGACTCGCCCGGGCTGCTTCGGGAGTTTAACGATCCCATCGCTAGCTTCGCAGGGCTCCCAACGACAACGAGTCATACCAAGACTCCCTCATCCGGCCCTGAATATTCAGTGTGGCGTTCCCTGCCCCTGAAACGGAGACACATCCCCACTGGCTTCTCCCAGCAACACAACCATCTCCTGGCGGACACCTTCAGCGAGAACGCCGACTTCTTCACAACAGCCGACGTCTCCTTTGGAGGTCCCGGTTCGTTCATCTCGGAGAAGCAGCTGCAGCAACAAGAACTCTCGGAGGAAGGAAGCCGCCTCCTCTCGCAGTTCTGCGAGCGCTCGCTCCTGGTCCACGATGAAATTCCCTCCTCGCAGCTGGACGCCATATCCTTTCGCTCAAGCCAGGGGGAAACCACCGCCTCGTCTCTCATGACCAACGAGACCACCTCCTTCACCAGCACCCAGAGCGGCAGCGGTCGGACCACCAGGAGCGGCGGCGCCTCCTTCGCCCTAGAGCCAGCACCACCACCCAGCGGCATCATCGTCCCGCACCTCAGCGACCTCGAGGACATCCCCAACGCGACCTACCTGACCAGCATCGAGCCCCAGACGATGACGGTCAACCTCATCGTGGGAATCATCTCCATCGCCGCGCCCCGGACGGTCAAGACCCGCTGGGGCGCCACGCGCTCCCTGGTGGAGGTCCTCGTCGGGGACGAGACGCGCTCCGGGTTCGGCGTCACCTTCTGGCTGGGCCCCGCCGACGACGGGGCCGGCCCGCTCGCGGGGCTGCGGCCCCAGGACGTCGTGCTGCTGCGCAACGTCGCGCTCGGCTCCTTCATGAAGAAGGTGTACGGCCACGCGCTGCGCAGGGGCCTCACCAAGGTGCAGCTCCTCCACCGGCGGAGGCTGGGGGCGGACGATGTCGGGGGCGTCTACACCACCGCCGACCTGGTGGACGGCGGCGGCGGCGGCGGCTCTAAAAGGGTCGCGATTCACGTCCACCCACAGGTCCTTAAGACGAGGAGGGTGAGGGAATGGGTCATCCGATTCGTCGGGAATGGGACGGTACCCAGCCGTCCTTCGTCTCCTCCGGGCAGGAAGAGGAAGAGGGGCCAGGCGGACCTGCGGAGGTGGGATCTGCCGCCTCCTGATGACACACAGTAGACGTTGTCGCCTTTGGTAGATCTATGCTCACAAGATAGTCATTAAGTTACTTATATGGTCGATTATCCTGATCATTTATTATGCCTGTCTAAGAGCCTGCCAGCTCTCCCCATAGATGTGGTGGGGGGCCACCATGGGGTATCATGAATTCTACTGCAGTTCTAAAAGTGGAGAGATTTCCCACATGAGGTATATGTTTAACATCTAGCCCAACACGCATGATCCATATCCTTACAATATCAGAACACGCCTTCAAATCAAGAATAGGGCGAGGCGAAAACACAGCGCCATCAACTAAGACGCTCTAGCAGCTGCAGCAACCTTTTCCTCCTCTTTCTCTGCCTCACCAGCTTCCACGCCGCCCCGGGCATCATCCTTCTTCTTGATGCTAACCCAGCTCAGCCCGCACGCGGCAAAGAAGGCGCCGCACGCGCAGGCCACGGTAACGTAGTAGGTGTTCTTGAGCCCCTGGAGGTAGGCGAGCCTGACGGTGTCGAACGCCCGCTCGAGCCCGACCCGCTCGATGGCCGGGCCGATCTCGGGCGAGCGGGCGAGGGCCTCGAGGGTCTGCCTGATCTGGGAGGCGCCGCTGTTGATGAAGATCTGGGGCGGGAGCCCCGGCAGGTCGCGGGACACGGCGTCGATCAGGCCATTCTGGAACACGGTCTGGGCCACGGCGATGAAGACGGCCCCGCCCAGGGACTGGAAGAACTGCACGCACGCCGTCGCGACGGGGATCCACTCGTGTGGGAGGACGTTCTGGACCACGAGCACGCCTACTTGGAAGCCGCTCCCGATGCCGAGGCCTGGTAAAGAGATGTCAGCATGCTGCTGGGTCTTCGGTCTTTCCGTTGGGTGGAAAAGGGGGATAAGAGTCACTCACCCGCAAGGATCTGGTAGCCAAACCAGTGCGACATTGGCGTGTCAAGGGAGAAGGTCGTGATCATGCCGGACCCGACGGCGAAGAGGACCATGGACGGCAGGATGAAGGGGTTGTAGTAGCCAACCGCCGTGATCAGGCCGCCTCCGATGATGGACGATACCACGACCGAGATGAGAAGCGGGAGAAGCTTTAGCCCGGCCTGGACGGCCGTATCACCCTGGATGGCTTGGAAATAGAGAGCTGGCAGGTGGTAGGAAGGGTGTTAGCAACCAGATGAAGCCCAACTCCCTCTTCTAACTGGGAGGGGGAGAACAGAAGGTATTTTTCTTCTTCTTTTTGTCTGTTTGTGCCTTACCGAGGTAGTAGATCAGTGGGAAAAAGGCCGCCCCAAATAAGATGGAGAAGAGCATTGCGCAGAGCACGTCCCTGTTCTTGAACAGGAAAGGGGGCAGGGTCCCCTTGTCCCCCTCCCACAGCTGGATCCCGACGAAGATGATGGTCATGACGGCGAAGCCGACGAATAAGCCGATGATCTGGGAGCTGTTCCACGCGAACTCAGTGCCCCCCCACTGCAGGGCCAGGAGGAAGCAGACGACGGCGGGCACGAGGATGGCGGTGCCGAGCAGGTCGATCTCCTTGACCCGGGTCAGGAAGGGCAGGCCCTCGGGGTTGTTGACCCTGTCGATGTGCAGGAAGAAGATGATGGCGGCGATGGCGACTCCGCCGACGGGCAGGTTGATGTAGAAGCACCAGCGCCAGGTGACGTGGTCCGTGAAGACGCCTCCTAGCAGGGGCCCCGCCACGGAGGCGATGCCCCACATGGCGCCGATGAGGCCGAAGGCGAGCGGCCGCTGGCGGAGCGGCAGGGTGAAGGACAGGATGACGACGCCGCCGGAGAAGAGCCCGCCGACGCCGACGCCGGCCAGGGCGCGGCCGACGATGAAGGCGTTGGAGGTCGGGGCGACGGCGCACACGAGCGAGCCCAGCTCGAAGAGGCCCACGGCGGCGAGGAAGGTGGCCTTGACGTCGAAGATGCGGTACAGGCGGCCGTAGGTCGGGGTCAGCGCCGTCGCCGTCAGAAGGTAGGCCGAGCCGTACCAACCGATGTCCTTGACCGAGCGGAACTCGTCCGTTATGGCGCCTAGCGCCGGCGCGATGATGGTCTGGTCTAGGGCCACGAGGAAGATAGAGAGGCACAGCGCCGTGATGATGAGGACGAGCTTGAGGCCCTTGGGGTAGTTTATGTGCGCGTCGTCCTCCGGGGGCCGACTCGCGGCGCTGTCGACCCGGGCCTCGGTACGGCTGCCGTGCCTCTTGAGCGAGTGGGCTCTGTCTTCTGTGGCTGAGGTTGGTCTCGGCGGGGAGGAGGTGGTGGTGGTGGTGGGGAGGGTATCGCCTCCCTCGACCGATGGTTTGTCCATATCTGTGTCTGTTGTCATGGAGCCGCCCATCTTTCTTGACTTGTTTTCTTTTTCCCTTTTGTTTTTTATGTTTTCCTTTTCTTCTCCTTTGACTTCTCTAGCCTTCTTGAGAGCTAGAAAGGGGCGAATCACATCCAGGAAAAAAGGAGTGGACTTTCAAAGAGGGATGTACCTAGAGTTGGTCTGACCAAAAGAGGAAAAAAATTGAGACGAAGAAGCAACGACGATGATGCACCTCTGTTTTAAACTAGCCGCAGAGAAGTGTTGAGACGGTGCTCAGACTCAGGCGGGACAGCGGGAAGAGATATAGATTGGATCGTAGAACCAAATCCAGTCCGGTCTTAATGGTAGCAGCGATGCCGAGCCGAGCCTTTCCCTGGCTTTGTTTGTTTTCTGCGAGCTCAAGGAGGAGCCGGCGCAAATTCCAGTCCGCCTTATTGAACGACGCCAACGTGCCGTAACCGTCTGTAGCTTGGCACTCCTACATATCAACCCAGTTGAAGTAACAAGTGTGGAGAAGCAAGCTACCTACCGTAAGACCCCATACTTTGGGATGGCGAGTCAACCTCTTTCGAAGGTCACAGGGGCAGCAATCTGAAAGGGCCAGTACATATCTGTGACGCCACGCGCCCGAGGGGAGCTGAAGTTCAGCTTAGATCACGAGCCCCCATGTTCGTTCTGAGGTGGATTTGATTCGCCGCGTCCCACAGTCGTCTGCCCGGCAAGCTAGCTCAATCCTTGGATTTCTAGGTACGGAGGGGTTTATCGGCGACTCACTAGAGTTTGTACTAGAAAGCAATAGTATTGCTGTACTTAAGTCGAGGTTTCGGTGTGCTTTGTGCGCCTGGTCTGGGCCTTGCACCTCTGGGTGAATGAGTGGCTCCACTAGCCAACCACATTAATCCCCACAAACGCTAAGACCATTAAGCTTGATTGCTCTGCCGGCCTTCGGACTTCTGGGAACGCCGAGCCTGTCGCAGTTCACATTTCTTTTGCTCACGAACTATCCCAAGGGCCTGGATCAAGAACCATCATCGACGTCAGTAACTGAGCCTTCCGCATTTTCTGTCCCCCGTTCCCTAAGCCCTATTTCCGCAACTAGGTATATAGTTCGTCCGTGTGCTCGGGATTAGGGGTTACAAGCAGACATAGCCATTCCTTCCCATGAGGATGCCAATCGTTTCCAGGCCGCGGCCTAATGGTGGACGGACCGTGGTGCAGCTGCTGTAGTGTAAGCCCAAGGGGGCAGGCTGCTCATCACATCATCTGGCACTTGTTCCTGGAAAACCATGGCAGCATACTACGTATTCCTCTCACGAATATCAACAGCAGGCTCAGTCAGCGATGCTTGAAAAGAGGGTACGTAATTAATGCTGTCCATGGAGCAGAGGAACACGTGAGCACCAACTGCTTGGGATCATGGACTAACACGCTTAGTCAGGCATATATTCTTGGCTGGGGTACCTACTCCGACGATGCAGTACCGATGAAGTATTCAAGAGGGCAAGGGGTTGCCAAATCCAGGAACTCCCTAGACTAATACTTTTAATACGGTACCATATCTTCGTCTTCATACAATGGTATTGATGATCACGCTCTCATTCCTCTTCCCCGCGAGGCTGGCTTAGCCGTCGTCCCGTCGACCAGTAGTGGCAAGATCGAGATGCAGGATGCGAGCCCCTGTCCAGTATGCATGCGATGTGCGTCCAGTGTGCGGGCGGTGTGCCCCTCATCACCGTCATGAGCCTCTCTCGATCAACTCGACAATAATCAGCCAACAACACCGCTTCTCCGGTGAATGTCTCAGAGGGCACAGAGGCAAAAGAGGCTACGGTGTTAGAATAAAGGCTTTTAGACTATGTTCTGATCGATCGATTGTCTCTGTCTTGTCGTCATTTCTCTCACAATGTGGCTGATCAACACAGAAACGCTCAAACTTGAAGAGTTCATCGGGAGAAAGATTCCCCCATACGCCATTCTGTCTCACACCTGGCAAGGCCGTGAGGTCACTCTACAAGAGTACAGGGACTACACTAAAGATGGCAGCCCGCCAGCCCAGGGTCGCAGATACGACAAGATCCATCACACGTCCCGGCTGGCGAGGGAGAGGCGGATCGGGTACTGTTGGATTGACACATGTTGCATCGACAAGACCAGTAGCGCCGAGTTGGCGGAGGCAATAAACTCTATGTATGGCTGGTACGAAAGGGCAGAAGTCTGCTTCGCTCACCTTTCGGATCTTGCACCAGCACCAGACCCGATAGTTTCAACAGGTTCGACAGATTCGACAGATGCGAACGGCACCTGTGATCCTCAACCTGGCCAGGACAACCCGATGGCGACCGGAGATGCTAGCCACCCCGCTCTCTCCGACTGTCGATGGTTCACAAGGGGGTGGACACTGCAGGAGCTCATTGCCTCAAAGCACATACAGTTTTACGACTCTAGCTGGAAGGCCCGGGGCACAAAGAAAGAGCACGCCTCCCTGCTGCAGTTGATCACGGGCGTGGATCTCAGTGTGCTCCTTGATGCCCGAAACCTTCGAAACGTCCCCATCGCCTGCAGGATGTCGTGGGCCGCCCGTAGGGAGACCACCAGGGTCGAGGACGTGGCCTACTCGCTCATGGGCATCTTCGACGTGCAGATGCCACTGCTTTATGGGGAAGGGGAGAAGGCCTTCCTGAGGCTGCAGGAGGAGATCATCAAGACCACCAACGACCTCACGCTCTTCGCGTGGAGGGCCAAGGAGAGGACGCAGGGCTCCAGGGGCTGCCTGGCAACCTCGCCGGCCGAGTTCGAGGGTTCGGGCGACATTGTGACGCCGCACCACCAGGGTCTGATCGGGCAGGAGTTCGCCATGACGAACAAGGGCCTCCGAATCAAGACGCGGCTCCATCCAGGCTCGCTGGGGCGGCATCTTATGAGGCTCAACTGCCGCAAGGCCGCGGCCCCGATGGGCCAGCAGATCTGCATCTCGCTCAAGATGCATGGCCACCAGCTCTACGCGCGCGAGAGGGCCGACGCCTTCCAGCTGCTGACCAACGACGAGCTGGACGACCGCGCCACCATGGAGAGGGAAGGCACCGTGTACATCCTCCGCAACGTCGACCCGGTCCTGTCGCAGCACCTCAATTCGTCACACCGCCACGCCCTCGTCTTCCGTGGCGGGTTCGAGAACCGCAGACGGATCAGGCTCGTGGAGCCGGCCCAGCTGTACGACCCGAACAGAGCGCTCGTCCTCACGGGCGGGGCCACACCGTTCGTCGGCTCCGTGCAGGTGGCGATCGGCAGCAGCGGGGACATCAGAGGCAGCGCTGCGAGCGGGGCCAGCGGCACCAGCGCCAACGGAGGTGCCCCCTACCTGGAGATCATTTTCGGGATCGAGGCGCCCACGGGGAACGAGCTGGCCCGCGGGTGGGTCGACATGGTCTGGCTGAGGAGCAAGGACGCGCAGAGACTGAGGAGGCACCCTTCAGGCAAGTCGGTGGCGACGCTGACGGCCGAGGGAATCAAGGCCACGGTGACGATGAGGAAGGAGAACTTCGAAGGGGAGATGGCGTATCTGATTGACCTGATCGTCAGGGGTTAGCGCGTTAGCGCCGACCCGGAAGGTGACTGAAAGTCAGTGCAGCAGCGGGAGGAAATGCCCCCTGAGAAGGAAATCCTTGCTGTGGTTCGAGAGACAGCCTGTTGTCACTCGTGTGACTGACGTGGACTTCGGCCTCCCACTCCCACAAATGGACAAACGGAGACCAATCCGCACCGTCCTCCCCGGTCGAGCACACTACAGCCGCCCTGCCTGCGCGCTCCGTTCAATCTCAGAGCATCTCAAGGTCAAGGAGTAAGGGGCAATTTTGCCGCCGTCCATTCATGCTGTGGTGGTAAGTCGATATCGGGGAACAACACGTCGGGGGGATGGCCATCCTTTTGTGACAACTAATTTCATTCACGAGATACGGCACAGCCTTGTCGCTGGCTTCCGTACCAAGTAAAATATCCAACCGGCCGACCTTGGTCCAAATATCCAGCACGGAAGTCACCGAGGCAGCCGTGCGGCACAATCGAATAAGGAGGCCGTTTGAAGAGTAGCATTTCTGACGACCTGCGTTGGAACATAAAGAGTACAACAGCCGGGTGGTGGGGAGACAGATGGGGAAAACAAGGACTGCGGAAATAATAAGGTAAAAGTGGGCAGCAAGGGCGCCAAAGCAGAAGCAAGGGGGGGAGGTGGTTGCCGTTTGTTGCTGTTTGTTGGGTAGCAGGGCGCGAAAGGAACACGACTGGCTGACCCAACCACTCCAGCCACTCACCACTCATCACTCTGCTATGTTACTGCTTCGAACTGGGCCACAGCACACACCGCAACACACCTGGAATAATGTGATTCGTCTGGGAACTGTCTTCCGAAACAACTTTGGCCAGTCATGTAGCCGCGATCCTTCACCGTTATCGCCCGGTGTTTGGTCCGGTGGGCACCCTTTCACCTTGCTAGTCGCTTGAGCCATCTGGCATCAACATGGAATCGTCCCAGGCCCACCTATCGCCCTCTTTCTATGTCCCTCATGATTGGAAAGGCAAGCAAACCCAAAGTCACGACGAAGCCTAATGATCTGCTGTCCAGATACACGCAATGTCTGTGCCATTTAGTGGGCTGAAAGGGAATGCTATTGGCCACAGGGGAGAGGCACATGCCTAGGTCTGCAGAAGCAACTGCCTAGGCGCCAAGGTGGGAGGACCGTTGGTGGCGATGCAAGGCTTCCCAAGACTGGGTCTGACTGGGATCCGTTGGTCCAGGGATTGGTCCAGGGGGGGGCCATTACATTTGCACAACAGAGCACAGGTCGCAAATCAGACTTGTCAGGATCACAACTGAGTCAACAGTTCAGTCATCGAGATTCTGCCCGTCACTCTCACCCCTGGTTTCTGTCCCCTTTGGTCCCGTCCGAAGAGGATGAGTGGAGGTAAGGAAGCAGTCAAAGAGGCGAACACTGGGCTAAGAGATCACAGAAATTGACTGACAAGCGTCACTACCTAGGTAGACTAGATGGCTAGATATTTATCAACCTATTCTGACTTCAAGCTCGATTTGAATGATGGCAACCACATCAAAAAAAAGGAGGGGAGTTAAAATACCCAGATGTATGCCCTGCAAGTCGTTTTGTAGACCTGTCTTGAACATAAGTAATTCCAATCTTCTAATACCCAAGAAATCTCTATCCCAGCAAATAAAAATAAACAGTCATTCAGCCATAGCCAAGAGTACCGAGATATCCATATCCAACCAACAAGCGTGGATGATTATCTGACCTTGATACCAGCTCGGAGTCCCACGAGCATTTCCCATCCAGGAAAGGAAAACCTTCCAACCGTAAAAGAGAAGTCCGCCCAAAGGAAAGTGGTATCTGCAGTTACGAAAATAAAAGAACAAAGCCGAAGTCCGACCGCCCTATACAACCGGGAAAGAATAAGAGGGGGGAGATTGGGAAAAAGTCAGAGAGCGCCGTGCTTTCCCAAAAGGTACAATCTCGAAAGCTTCCATCCAACTTTTCCACCAAATGAATCCCCGCAGTGCCGCCGTAATTGAAAAAGAAAAGAAGCTCACAAAAGAAAGAAAAACATAATTGCGTCTCTCCCCGTAGTTGCTGAAGTGTCCCTTCTTTAAAAGGAGGGAGATGGTGAGAGAGACCTAGAAGTGACGGCACGCGTCAGAGCAGGGAGTAGGTAGTCCTAGAGGTGAGGTTGCGTCATAGCCACACAAAAGAAAAGCCCACGGTCTTCCGCCTCCTCTCCTCTCCCCTTCCTCCAAGCGCCCTCTTTCACCAAAGCGCCTCCTCGTCAACCATATCAGTCTGCCTGGGCGACAGGCGCTTCGAGTTCCTGCGGGAGTCGCCCGGCTTGTGTTGGTTCTGGCTGCCCGCGGAGCCCGGGGTCCTGCGGTTGTCCCCGTCCTGCAGATGCTCGCCCTCCGGGTCGTACTTTGTGACCTTGACGGGCGCCGGGCGGGGCGCTGCCTTGTAGAGGTTCGGGTACTGCCAGTGACCGGGGACCTGGTGGGCGTAGGGCTTGGGGACCCTCGGGTCGCTCTGCTGCCGCTGGTGGTGGTAGAAGTAGTGCGGGTGGTGGCGGTCGTGCCCGCCGCCGCGGTAGGGGTAGGGGTACGGCCCCCCGTGGCCCTGGAGCGAGTAGGGTCCGTCATGGTCGCGAGCGCGAGACGACGGCGAAGAGGAGGCCGACCAGCGGCCGAGGAGGTGCGGCGAGGTCTGCCGCCAGGCGCGGTCGCCGAAGGCCACGCCGGGAGGGGCGAGGGTCAGGACGATGCAGGCGAGGAGGACCACTGTGCTGTCCAGGACCATGGAGAGGACCTGCGACTGGAATATGACGGACGAGAGGCCGGCGCAGAGCTGGATGATTCGGGAGATGGTGCGGGCTAGGAGGAATGCCGCGGCGATTTGGATGCCTATGGATTGTGTGGGGAATGGGCTTGCGTTAGTGGAGGCTTCTTTCTCCTCACTGCACGGGTGACAAGTAATAGAGTCAATCTCAAGGCAATAGGGGAGGGTGGGGGTGGTCGTACAGAGCAGGAATATCTTGAACCTCGACGAGAGGTAGATGTTGGCAAACCTGCTGTCGAGCAGGTCCGGGTGCCTCGAGATCCGGAGGACGAACCAGTAGTACACGCCGAAAAAGGCGACGATGCTTGCGACCAGCACGCCCATCCCGGCCAGAAGAACGTTGACACCTTGGTTCATCTGTTTCATGCCAAAAACACAAAGTTAGCAAAAACAAGACACCGTGAACATGGAGGAGTTAAAGTTTCACCGGTCTCCCCAGGGGCCGAGGCGGCGTGACACAAGGCATAACATAAAGACATACCTCTGGTCGGCTGATCCCGTTAACAGTAAACACACACCCCACGATCTGAAAAGCCAGCGCGAAGACGTCGAACCCGAAGAAGAACATGCCCACCCAGAGGGGGCTGGGGATGACGCAGACCCTCTCCCCGTAAACTGCCAGGACATGGGGCAGGACGACGAAGACGGCGGCGCAGAGGAAGGTCGGGGCGGTGACGGTGCCCACCATGGCCATGAGGAAGTACTGGCGGCTGGCGAGGTCGTCCCGCATCATGATGCGGCCGATGTGCGCCATCACCTCGAGACCCAGGCCGGCGATGAAGAAGGCCGCGTAGAGCGGCATCCGATAGCGCACCCCGAAGAAGAGGTTGATGGGGATCAGCGCCGCGAAGGCCGAGAGCAGCACCGCGTTGCCCACCAGGTGAGGCGGCGCCGCCGCGAAGCCGCCCGGCACCGGGCACGACTCGGCTGTGCAGGGTTCCGTCGTGAGGGCCGCCATTACTTGGTTTGGGGGTTTCTTGCCCGTTTTGAAAATCGTGAGAGGTGATGAGTGTTTGTGTCTCGGCTCACTTCTCGTCGTCGGCAGCGTATTCTCCTTCGTCTCTCCTCCGGTCGAGAGCGGGATATGTTGTCGGCCAGAGGTGGGACATTTAAGAGCCAAGGGCCAAAATTTGGTTAGGGTGAGACTAAGTGTGGAAAGGGGGTGGAGGAGTGAAAGTGTGGGAGGAAGAGGAAAGATGCAATTAGAGGCGAATGGGAACACAGAGTCCCGGACAGCTGCCGGAGAGGGCCACCTAAATATGTTCGGGCCAGCTTCTTCTCTCTGGCCGTCGGAGTTCTACGTAGTAGGCATTTGCGGGAAGCCCTGACTGACTTCTGAGCGGGTACAAGATGCGAGTGAAAAAGCTTGTAGTAGTGAGAGGAGCGAACGACCCGAAAACTCGGGTGGGCGCTTAGAGGATGCTATGGTCTTGATGAGGAGGCCGGAGGGGGAAGAGGGAACGCCAAACATAAGGGGCTGAGGGAAGCAACTGCATATGTGCCTAGGCTGTTAGGTTGTTGGGCAGATGGGTAGACGGGTAGGTGGTTAGTTATCAAGGCCAAGCTGTGAAAAGAGAAAGTCCTTGGAGAATAGGGAGGGGAGACGACGCGGTCACTTTGACCAAGGAAGAAGGCTGAAGAGTACTGCATAAACACGTTAGAACACGCTCACTTGAACTCGTACTCGTACTTCCACTTTGTGCTGTGGAGAGAGGGGAAGGGATGTCACACAGGGATGTCCGCTGGCCACACAAATGAAAATCACAGCATGCATGAGGGAGACGCACCAGACATGCCCGATGCCCACCCAACGGTGAGAAAGCCAGCAATCCCACTGGTCCAGATCAAATGGCGGACAGCAGGTTGGCAAGTGATCGGCCTAACAGACACACACCGGAGCATTATTCATTATTCGATGGATGGGGTGCCATGGAGATTGGTAAGGGTTACTCTGTACTGCGTTGCGGAGTATTAAGAGAGTCCACTTCATCATATTCTTGCAGCAGACATGTGCATCAGACACGACAACACACAAACACGTTGCCTGCCACCGTGGGGTTTTTCGTCTCACGAAGTGTTCCTTTCCCTCCTCGTCTGGTTTCCTGTAGAACCAACCGCATATGCGTCCACCAGGCAGGCAGGGCGAAGCAGGCACAACAATGGTTGCCCAGAGATCATCCACTGTCGACTGTCCTTGATCGGGGCGAATGGGCAAATTGGCTGTCTGCAGCCACCATGCGCTGTGACTCGTAGTAGCACATCTTCTTGTGTGTACGAGTTGCGGACAAGGTACAGAGGAAGCCAGCCACGGCCCCCAATGTCACCCAAAAGTTGGTGGGCAAATTTCCAGGACAGCCTGCCTGTTCGTTGCGTTATTTGTCCACCCAGTCTGTCCATCCCTCCAACGCTGCTTAGGGTAAGTAACACAAAGAGAGTAGCCAATGACCCCTCCATTTGCCTCCTCTCGTCCTCTTTCAGAGTGGTGGCCGCCTCGCCAGGCCGCAGCAGTGGAGGCCCCCAAGCCCCAGTACCCCCCCATCCCTTCTCGCGGATTGTTGGCCGGAAAGTAACCCAGCGGCACGGTCGAGCACAGGCAAACAACCCATGGCTGCATGGGGGGCCTGAAGAGGGGTTGGCAAGGTTTGGCTGGCCACTGACCAGGCAGAGCGACAAGCAAGACGAACCTGCCTTTGCACCCTTGAACGACGACTCTGTGTCCGTCAGCAAAAGTCACAAAGTCACGGCGACGAACCCGACAGTCTGGGTCGGTCAGCAATAGCGCCCGCGCTAATGCATCGTGCAGCCAATCAGGGCTCCCTGACCGAGTCAGCCTGGCAGCCACATCACTTTATCCGCGCTCGAGATTGGCTCTCGTCGTGCGCCGACCCTGTTTTTTTTGCCAAATACCTTGCAGGCAGTGTTGGTTGTTGGTAACTTGCTGCAATCACGGCCTGTCCAATAGTGTATCTGCCGTTACTTCCGAGGTTGGGTGGTGGGCAAGACCGAGGAAGACAAGAGAGACTTGAGCGATAGAAGAAGGAGGGAGGTGGGCGGGCAATAATGAATACTAGTGGGATCGCCCGGCCTCCAACTTACATATCCGTAGTACATTACTCCGTAAACGTTGGTGAAATACTCAGATCCTGCCTTCAATCCCACATCCCATCTCGAAGAAGCCGGGAAGGAAGAAAGGAACATGGGCTCGATACTCGTAGGCAATCCATACCGCCCTAGGTCCCCAACCTTGGGACGGGATTGCGGCGCGAGAAATAATTGTTTCGTTTAGGTCCAGCCTCCCAGCCTACCAACCTACCGACCTAGGTGCCGACCTACCAATCAACCGAGGTACCCAGAGAAGCCTGACAAGCCAGATTCTCTGTAGCTTGGGTACGTACTCTTGGGAGTATTTTCCCGTGTGCGGAGCTCGGGGGGCGAGGACGCATATTCCAGCCGCCCGCCTTTCCCCCCCGCACCGCGACGTTGAATTTGGAGCCGAGGAAAACAAGCTGGTTCGGCTGAGCAGGCCCAGGCCGCCCAGCAGCATCCATCTGAGCTCATGTGCAGGCTGCCCGACACGTCCCCGTTTCGCGGGCTCAACCCGCTCAAGTAACGATGAACACCGTCGCCCTCCACAGATATCCGATGCCATCATGCTGCAGGAATGACCCTTTTTCGCTTGGTCTCTATACAAGCTTTTCGTGGTAGGACGTCTTTGAGCTATCTTTGGGGCTGTTGGCATCAAACAGTTCGCGGACACAGCGTCAAAGAGGCAATGAAATCCAACCAAATTGACGCCGTAGACGCTTTTGCTGACTAGCGGTGAGCCTAAGAGACGAGGTGGAGAGAGGGGACTTAACTCCGTATACCAACAATAGAATTTCCTCTCACGGAGGTTTATGTTTCAGCTATTTTTTGAAGGCTGGGGAACGGCATGCCTGTTGCCTCTCTATGCTCTGTAAGCGCTGTGGTCGGAGAAGAAAACAACCCTAATATCTGTCACTCCGAACCTAGGATACCTAGGTAGAGACGAGGGAAGATAACGAACGGTCAAATTCTGAATTAGGCTAGCCACCCTCACATCCTCACACCACCTTGGATTTCTTCGTTGTTTGTACAGAACCAACGTGCAGAGAGAAAGCGCTACGGCAGATTTAGCGTTTTGCTGTGGCTGCTGAAGATGAAGAAATGAGGGGACTTGTTGACGATCAGGAAATACCCGTAGGATTCGCCCCACGCCAGGTCGACTAGCGCCCGCTCAAAAGCTAAGACCAGGTGATCATCCCTGCGCTATTTTCGAGCCTCCACCCTCCCGTCGGCACCTGGGCCCGTGCA
This sequence comes from Pseudohalonectria lignicola, assembly GCA_003049395.1. Classification (NCBI taxonomy): domain Eukaryota; kingdom Fungi; phylum Ascomycota; class Sordariomycetes; order Magnaporthales; family Ophioceraceae; genus Pseudohalonectria; species Pseudohalonectria lignicola. Next base: position 96,215 of record PYSP01000096.1, on the reverse strand, counting down.
CCAATGAGCTTGCTTGCGCTCATGCAAGATCACTGACGTCAGGAGATCGGGTCCTGAAGCGGGCAGCTAAGTGATGATCACATACCTGGAATTTTTGCGCTCAGTTTTCTGGCTGAAAATCTGCAATTTGGCGCCCACGGCCTCAACTTAGCCAATCAGATTGAGTAAGATTTGGACAGCCAGTGGGAGTATCACATGGTCACAATAAGCAAACGAAACAGAAACATGACATCCAAGGAAACAACATGAAACATGACCAAGGCTGCACCTTCACCAACGACACACCTCCTGCTGCGGCCCCTGAAAAGACCGCTGGGTCGGGGGGCGCCGCTGTGGTGGACGACAAAGACTCCAGCCGACCGCCGCAATTTCAGCGTCGCGACACCTTTATTCTCCGCCGGCGGCTCCGATGACCCCCGGCTAAGGGACCTGGGAAAGAAGATATCAGACGAGTACGCCAACCTCCGGTCCAGCTACTGTACGGCAAATGCTCCACCTTCCTCCTCCCGCCCCTATTCACCTACATGGACCCAAGCAACCACCACAGCGATCCTCTTAGGATCCCATTAAGCCATGTTACCCGCGCAACACCTAAGTTCCTGAGCTGCTTTGATACATGCATGCTAACTCACATCCAGCCACTCCAAAATACCCCATCGTCCTCGCACACGGCCTCCTGGGCTTCTCAACCCTCCAGCCCGTTGGCCCACTCCTCCCCGCGATTCACTATTGGCATGTAGGTTATACTGAGAGCAATACGAGACTCGGCCTGGAGAGTCCTTCTCTTGATCCCTGCCTCGGGAACCCTCGAAGTGGTTACATGGCCGCTTGGACACTTTCTCTCCCTGCTCCCAAAGTCTTGAAAATAAAAATAGCACCCCATCCCAATCAAGCAAATGTAGACTAACTAACCTCCGCGGCCTGCCCCGGCCACCGCCACCACCACCAACCAGGGGATCCGCGCCGCCCTAGAAGCGCAAGGATGCACGGTGATAACCCCCTCGGTGCCGCCCTCGGGCACCATCGCAGCGCGGTCGCGCAAGCTGGCCGCGGACATCGCAGAGGCGTGCTCCTCGCTGGGCGACACGCCTGTGAACGTGATCGCGCACTCGATGGGGGGACTAGACGCGCGCCTGGCCGCTTCGCCGCGCTTCGCCTCTGAGCACCTCGGCCCCGGGACGCGTCAGGGCCTGAACGTGGCCTCGGTCGTGACCATTGCAACCCCGCACCGGGGCAGCACCTACGCCGAGCACATCATCTCGGCGCTGGGCCCCACGGGGGTGTACAGGGCGAGGACCCTGCTGGCCAGGGCGGCGGGGTGGTCCGACACGGGCGCCTTCGACCAGCTGACGCCGAGGTACATGGCGGAGGACTTCAACCCGGCCACGCCGGACCACCCGGACGTACGGTACTTCTCATACGGCGCCATGACCGAGGGCAAGCCGCCCCTCCTAAGCCCGTTCAGGCACTCGCACGCGATCATCGAGGCCGAGGAGGGGCCTAACGACGGCCTGGTCAGCGTCGAGAGCAGCAAGTGGGGCACGTACAAGGGCACGCTCGTCGGGGTCAGCCACCTGGACCTGATCAACTGGAGCAACAGGGTCGGGTGGGCGGTGAGGAAGCTAATGTGGGGCACGCAGAGGAACTACAATGCTATTGCGTTCTATTTGGACATTGCGGATATGCTTGCGAAGGAGGGGCTGTAATTCTGTTGTGGCTAGCTGGCGAACGGTTCTGCGATCGTCTAGCCCCTTTGTCCGGGTGTGCTTGTGTGGAGTATCAGGGCTCATAACCTATAAACGGACAGGAGGATGCATCTAACAATGTACGGGAACAAGGTATCTAGAGAGGCTCAAGAGCTGCAAGGCCCCATCACCACTACATCCGCTCACTTCTCTGATTGGTCATCATCTGGTCACGAAAGTGCCACGGTAAGGTGATTTCTTCTCGCAGCCTGCTTTTTGGAGAAAATGTGTCTATCTCGTTGCCCATCCCAGTGTCTCAAACAGTATATGAAAAGAGAAGGAAGAGGGGATGAGGACCGGCCTATTTGTAGTCTGGCCAGCAGCACTCCGGCCAGCGTGATTTTACCACTGTCCCCGACTTGTTCCTGACCAAAAAGGAGAGGAAAAAAGAGGAAAGAAAAAAGGAGGATAGAAAAGAAGAGGAAGGAGAAGAAAAAAGAAATATAAACACCTAGGGCGGAAGGAAAGAGAAAAGCAAACAAAAGGGTCGAGGATATAAGGAAGGAAACTCCTCGTTCCCGACCAGAATCTCAACCGTACATCCTCCTGTACGGTCGAGTCCTCAACATACCTCCATTCAGCCTCTCAACCCTCGCAAACAGCTTCCGTTTGTAGGATTCCTTTCCCTCAACCTCATCGTCATCGTCGTGCCCCTTCCCCTGTCGCGGCGGCCCGGCCGGCAGCCCCGTCGGGGTGCGCCTGCCCTCCTCGCCACCGACGGCGCCGGTGCCCTCCCCCGGGGCCACCCCCGTGGCCACCGCCGTTCCGTTGACCCCGGCCACCGCGCTCACGCCCGCGGTGCCGTTCACGACCACGGTGCCGTTGCCGTACAGGGCCGAGGTCGGGCCCGGGGCGTCGCTCGCCGTCGTCGCCGTCGTGGATGCGGTGGGCGGCGTGGGGGCCGCCACCTGCGACAGCTCTGTGGCTGCACCGGTGGACGTCGGAGCCGTGACGCAGGGCGGGGCGGGCATGGTGACGGTGACCACCTGCGTGACCATCTGCGTGATGGTGTCCTGTGTCTGGGTCTGGATCTGGGTCTGGGGCTGAGTCGCGGGTTGCGTCTGCGTCTGCGTCTCTGTCTCGGTCTCAGTCTCCGTCACCGTCGCCGTCGCCGTCACAGTGACGGGGGCGCAGAGAGTGGCGGTGCCCTCCTGCAGCTGCGGGGGCGGTGCTATCGGAGCGGGCAGAACGACTGTTGTGGTGATAGACCCCGGCACGCTACTTTGTTCTGCAGCGGGGGCAATGGCAGACGGAGCGGCCCCTCCTCCGCCGAGACTGACCTCCGCCCCGGCAGAGACAGTGACGGTGAGCTCCCCAACGGCAGCCGTCTCCTGCTGCGGCGGCGGCGGCAGACCCTCTGGAGCGAGCGTGGTTGTGGACAATACTCCACCGCCTTCCACCACACCAGCGGATGTGCTGACGCTCGCTCCTGCCGTGACGTCGGCAGGCGGGGGCGGAGGAGGGGGATGGGAAACAGCCTCGGCGGGCGCGGTGGCGGAGATGGACACGTGCTCCGTGACCGTGACGAGACTCACCCCGCCGCTTCCGCCCTCGACGACGCTCGGCACGACGCCCGGGTGCAAGGTGACCGTGGTCAGGACCTCGGCACCGGCGCCCTCGATCTGGGAGCTGACGACGCCGGCGGTCGGCGCCGAGGCGGGCACGAGCACGGTCCGGGTCACGGTCTGGGGCACGGCCGAGGCCGTGACGGTGGCCACGGAGGCGGCCTGCATGCAGGCGACCAGCTGGCTCTGGCAGGCCGAGACAGCGAAACCCTGGCCCGCCACGGCGACGCAGGACCGGAGCTGGACGTAGCAGGCCGCCTGGGAGGCGAGGCCGATGCTGACGAAGGCGGACGCCTGGCCCGAGACCACGAAGGTGCCGTTGCCGTTCGGGTTGGGCAGGACGGCCGGGGCGGGGGCGCCGACGGCGGAGTTGAAGATGAAGAAGGTCGTCTGCTGGACTATGATGATGTTTTGCGTCTGTGGCTGCAGCTTCTGCTGCTGGGTGACGGTCGCGGTGACCTGCGATGCTGCCCCCGTCTCTGTGATCGTCGAGACTAGCACTAGGGTGTTGGTGACTTCTTGGGTTGTTGCTTCCCCCGAGACTGTGGAGACCTCGAGGACCGTGCTGGTGATGAGTTGGGTCACGGTGTTGTTTTGGGGGATGTCAAATGTGACTGTAGTCGTCTGGTTGGATATAGCGAGAGAGGAGGTGTTTGTCGCGAGTGCTGGTGACGTTGTCTCAGGGGGTGAGGTCGTGGTGTTGAGAGCCGCAGTTGGGGCAGCGAGTGTCGATGTCTGGTTAGCCACCCCTTCAGTGAGACTGATGGTTATATTCGCAGCCCCAGTCGTAGCTGTAGATGTGTCCGTAGCCGTGGATGTAGTAGCGTCTGACGTGGCCGTGGATGTAGTGTCTGACGTAGCCGTAGCCGTAACAGCCGACGTCGCTGTAGTAGTCGCATTCTCCGTAGCCAGCGACGTTTCAGTCAGGGGGTTGGACACCACAGATACTATCGGCAATGTGAGGGCCACCTGCACCGAAGTTGAGATGGTGACCGTTGTCCCGTTGGCCTGGACATCTTGTGTCGAGTTCGCTACCTGAGATGGCAGCGGCTTGACTTTGGCCCTGTTCAGCCTCTGAAATCTGTCCCCCTCAGCAACGCCGCCACCCACAAAGAAGAAGAGAGCTGCAGCGACTGCGGTGACTGAGCTGGCCGAGCTGAACAACATGGCTTCGTGTGCACTCAAAATACAATAACGAAAATAAGTGGCTTAGAAGAGGAGAATGGAAGAGAACAGTCCCGACGCCAGCTCAGGTGACCTAGCACTAGGATAAAGACCGTGGAGTTGCGATTACAACAAGGAGTGAAGCCTGGGTAGTGAGCGGAAGCGGGATGGCCTATCGAGAGTCCTGATGAGCCTAAGGAGAGGAAGACAGCTTGATATGCCAACAAACATGTGGCATGTTAGCATCTTTAATCTCTACTTCCGACTCTGCCAAGCAGTTGCTCCTGAGTTTGGCAGCTTTGTTTTTGTTACTAGTTCATCTCAGAAAACAACAGGCAATGCCTGCCCGTCTCCCTTGACCCTTCTTTTCCTTCGTTCTTTCTACACTTCGGCAGGGTCCTGGTACGCAACCAAGGCCGTTTGGACGAAGGATGGAATGTTATATCTGACCAACCATCATGAACTGAGCCCCTGAAGTGATGAAGGGTCGTTCCACAGTGTCAGGTCAGCCAGCCAGCAACACCTGAACTCCTGAAGTAAAACAAGCAAGCCATTGAGCACACTTTGTGCTGGCACCAGACTACCAATAGTACAGGTCAGGCCTGCCGCACGCACCCGAGAGATGTCCGCAATCCCAGAGAGCATCTCAGCGCGGGGGATGTGAAGCAAGCTATATCAACTGCGCCTCCTTCAATGGGGCTGGCGATGGGGAGGTTGTGATAGCAGGGTCCTCCGACGCCTCTCGTCACACCACGGGAAGGTCGAGGGCTGAAAGCCGTGAGCCGCCTAACGCCCTTCATTAATTCGTGACAAGCGTGTCCCCGGAGGGCCGTGACATGCTGGGGCATCCGCGTGCGACACCGTCGAGGTTCATCGCCGGTGAACAATAGGTGCCGACTGGGCGACACCCGGGAGCTGCAGGTTCAGGTTTCCCGGCCGGGATGGGTGGAGCAACGAGTGCTGACTGGTCTCTGCTCAAGTGGTTTGCCAGGGGTGTCATGCAGAGCTGGGCCAATCGCAACTGTCCGATTCGGCCCTGATCGTCGCAAGTCGCGAGCTACCCTACCCGCCGCGCAGGCCATCCATGATCGTCCGAAACAGATTCCAAAAGGAAAGGAAAAGAGGAAAATTCTAGCGTGGAATAGAGTTGGGATGATGCTGAACAGATGGAGGCGAAAATTAAGAATTCGTAGAAGGTTAAGTCGAGCACATGTGCTAAGGACTCTGGTGCGAATGATTTTTCAGGGACAGATCCAGATCTCACAGGGACTGCTCAGGCCAATCGCTGACCGGTTGGTGGATGTGACCCTTAACCCTAACCCCTCCTTTCCCCCGACTCTTAACTTCAACCCCTTTGGCAACCCATTCTTTCCTCGTCATGGTCATCTCATCCTCATTCATCTCTCATCTCTCGTCCAATACCACTATAGCAGACTGTGCCCCAGTCAAACACCTTGTTGAAAAGCCTGTGCAGCTTTGCGAATTCGACGACAAAGCGCCGACACTTTAACTAACTCTCAAACGATTCGAGACCTTTCGGAGAACTCCACGGGCTCCTCCCCTTTCTGGGCATATGCCGTCCGGCCCGACTTGCGGGAGGAGTCCAGCTAAGACGGCACATTCCAGGGAGCAGCGAGCAAGCCAGCCGTTGCCATAACCAAAAGCTTACAATGTACATATATAACAGTCAGGGTATGGCGTACACGACGGCCTCAATCTTAGATTACATTACTAGGAGCGAAGCACCATCGCGTTCTTGAAGCAGGTTGGGCCATGTGCCAATGGCGTGCAAGCAGTCTCACAATCGAGTTCACCTTCCCAACTCATCCAAGATCCTCCCTTAACCCCCCCTTTATGGCTTTCGCGGCTACCAGAGTCCAGCGTCATAATGGAACGCTGGTCGGCCGACGCAGTTCAGGAGACGTCTTTGGGGCCCCAGCAAAGAGGGGGTGTCAGATGACGAACGGGATGTTGATGTTACCCCTCGACTTCATTATTGATTGAGGAGGAGGCTCGCAGTGAAGCTCTCCACCCACATGGTCAGCGCTGAGCGCCTCGGGATCGATTCTTTATTCTTTGCGTAAGCGAAGATGAAGTTTAAGTTGATAGATCCTAGAGGCGGATCCGGATTTGGCGAACCTCCACATCTGTTCGCATGGGACGTTGAGGTAGGTCATCAACGGATTCCTGGAATCCTGAGATGACGGAAAGATTACCGATCGGGTTGCCCTCCAGTCGGTTCTAATCCGGACCCTTACGGAGGAGGCCAGAACGCTTCCGTTCTGCTTGCCTGGCCAGTCGTGAAGGTAGACACAGAGGCTGCAGGTCGCCGCCGGCCTCTCCCCGCTTCTCATTATTATCTGGCCGCAACGGCACTTCTCGAAGGCCCTGCAACGCTACCCCACAAATTGTGGGGTAGGTACGGATGACTTTGTACACCAGCTTGACCAGGGCTCCCAACTGCTTCTCTCCACCACACCTGATAACCTACCGATCCTCGTTTGTTGGCCCTACATCTACTAAAGTTTTGACGACCTATTTTTGAGAACCGCGCTGTCGAAGCCTCAAGAATACTAACCTGAGTCTGGCCTCCTCTAGGCCTTGAGATCCTTCCGCAGTCCGGGAGTGGCTTGCGCCTAAGGTCTCCCCGGTCGTGCGCATCAGGCCTGTGTGAGACCTTACCACGGGCAGGCTTCAGTTTCCCACGCGACTCAAGCAGGCGGATATCCGCGTCATGACGTTGACTCGTTGGTGAGGCGTTGCTCCTCACGACCTACAGCGGCGAACATGTATTATATCCGTAGGCAGCTTCGAGGTTGAGTGTAAGTCGGTGGCATCTAGGATCATTGTTTCATGGAGGTCAGTGGTGGATTAGTCCGATCTGTGAAGCCTTTAATGGCTCTGGTTTTCTGCCCTATCCGTCCACTACCAAGTCTATCTGCACACTGATTGGGATCGCCCTCCTTCCGTCATACGGGACCCATATTGGCCGGCCTTCTCGAGCCTCTCACCTTTCCCTTATCACCTTCTCTTTCGGGCTCCGTATTCCTTGATCATGCACATCATCGGGGTCTTCTGATGGTTGACGGCAAGGATGGGGTAGTATGCAACACCTCCCTAGGTGCAGCCTAGCTTTGCTGGTGCTACGCGCATTGCTCATCTACTTAGTCATCACAAAGTTTCTCTATCCCACCGAGCAGTCGACCGACCGGCATACCCGCAACCGGTCCATCATACGTCCTGGCATCTGGAACTTCCTCTTCAGACAATGTTCCTCATCTGCTGAGGTTGCACGGGCCCTCAATGGCTACAGCAGGCTACCATCTGACTGGGTGTGAAGGTGGTGACGGATACCTTCCCCCTTGGTCAAATCCCTCTCCTAGAATTCCGAACTATTAATTACTCTCATCCGCTCTCTTTTGCTCTGCGTTCAGTCTCCTTGGCTCCACTGTCCAAAGCCGTGCTCTATCGTTTGTTCCTTTCAGTAAAGGAGTCGTTTCTCCGTCCCTTGTGTTCAAGCGAGCGAGACTTCATGTTAGTTCACTGCTATTGATACCATTTCGCTTTGGACAGCCCTCTCCCTTTCACAAATTAGTGAGCTCCTGAGCGCCTTGACCTATTATCGGGAACTTTGGGCTGCTTTCCCTTCTCTCTCTCGCCCTCTGTGCCTTGATCCTCGTGCAGTTGGCACCTTCACCTGTACATACGCTACCCCGAGGCTCACGTGTCTCCCACTCCTGAAGATGCGTGCTGAACACCTCTTAGCCGGAGCGGCGGCCTTCCTCGGCGGCGGGGCCCAAGCGGCGTCCACCTTCTCGCCAGCAAGGCCACCCGCGATCCCCCTCGCCGTGAGGTCTCCATACCTCAACACCTGGCTCAATGGCGATTCAGGGGGAAACCTCCCCGGCACATGGCCGAGGTTCTGGGCGTTAGTCTTCTAGTCTTCTACCGTGGCGATGACGCAGAGCTGATCAGAGACACGAGGGTGAGCAGTGGGCAAATTAATGGCTGGCAGGGATTTGTCACGGTCGATGGCACAACCTACAACTGGATGGGGGCGGCACCAGGCCCGGCAACCGTCTCCCAGGTCTCGTTTCAGTACACATCAACCAAGAGCACCTTCACATTCGATGTCGCAGGGAAGGTCGCCATGACAGCCACCTTTTTGTCTCCAGTGTACCCGGACGACCTTGTCAAGCAGTCTCTCCAGTTCTCATACATCGACATCAAAGTGAATTCCTCGGATGGCGCAACACACAAAGTCCAGGTTTATATGGACATTTCGGGAGGTGAGCTCTCTCCGCTCTACAAACGTCAGGGTCATGGCGGGTTCTTACCTCCTAATAGAATTTACCAGTGGGGATGCCTCAGCGGTTATCAATTGGGACTATGGCACATCCAACGATGTTTCCTACCACCAAATGACCCTGGCCCAGCAAACTGTATTTCGGGAAAGCTCTGAGCAAGCAAACTGGGGCACCTGGTTCTTTGCTACCTCTTCTGGTAACGGTGTAAGTACGACAAGCCCTCTGGCTGTATATTTCCCCTCCTCTTATGCCCCTTTACTTGGAAACTGATCCCCAAGTCTCGTGTATTTAGTTGACCTACAACAGCGGTGGTGGAGACACTTCCGTCCGAGGCCAATTCACCTCTACTGGAAAACTTGATAATACGAAGAGCGGCAATTTCAGGGCCGTGAATAATGACTGGTACGTTGGTCCCTATTCTTCCCATGATTGACAAGGTTGATGACTTTCTGATGGCCCCCAGGCCAGTATTTGCTTTTTCCAAGGACTTCGGCGATGTGGCAGACCTTGAGGTGGACATTATTTTCACGCTGGGCCTTGCACAGGACCAAGTCATCAACTTCCAGGGAGCAACCACGTCTCCCACAGGACTTGACGGAGCCTGGAAGACTGCCTATGCGAGCGGCCTTGACTCAATGACCGCCTTCCATCAGGACTGGAGCGCGGCCCTGGCAGCTGCGGAGGCCCTTGATTCCAAAATCCAGACAGACTCTGTTGCCGCTGCAGGGCAGGACTATGCTACGATCACGACTCTCACGGTGCGGCAGACTTTCGGTGGCCTGCAAATCGCCAGCGGCTCGAGCCAGCTGTACATCTTCCTGAAGGAGATCAGCTCGAACAGCGACATCCAGACTGTGGACGTCATATTCCCAGCATATCCAATCATACTGTATCTCAACGCCAGCCTTGGAAAGCTCCTCCTCGATCCGTTGTACGAGAACCAAGAGAGCGGCCATTATCCCAATCGGTGGGCAATCCACGATTTAGGTAGGTCGGCGGCTCTCACACATTCCCAGTTTTCCCACCTACCAGTCAGAAGTCGGAACTTCTTTCTTAGGTATCCACCTAGTCAGGTAGGGAGCGGTCTACTCAGGGAGGAACTGAACCCCTAAATCCCCATAGGCACATATCCCAACGCCATCGGCTACCCCGCGGGCAACGACGAGCCCATGCCCCTGGAAGAGTGCGGCAACATGGTGATCATGACGCTCGCCTACGCCCAGCGCACCGACGACAACGCCTACCTGGCACGGCACTGGCCCAAGTTGCAACAGTGGGCCGAGTTCCTCGTCAACGACAGCCTCGTGCCGGCCAACCAGCTCTCAACCGACGACTTCGCCGGCACGCTGGCGAACCAGACGAACCTGGCCCTCAAGGGCATCATCGGCCTCCGGGCCGTGGCCGAGATCGCCGACCGGACGGGCCACGCGGCCGAGGCGGCGCGGTTCGGGCGGATCGCGACGGACTACCTCGCCGGCTGGCAGGACTTCGGCATCAACAGGGGGGCGAACCCGCCGCACACGGTCCTGAGCTACAACCAGCCGGACAGCCACGGCCTGCTCTACAACCTGTACGCGGACCGCCTGCTGGGCCTGGGCTTCGTACCGCAGGGGATATACGACATGCAGAGCGAGTTCTACAGGACGATCCAGCTTGAGTACGGCGTCCCGCTTGATACGCGGCATACTTGGACCAAGAGTGATGTATGTTCTTCAAATAAACCCTCCTCCCTCCCCTTGCCATCCATCCCCCCTCCCCCCTAGGGGACCCGTTCCTCACCCAACATTCGGCGGAGACGCCTGGCTGTTTGGCGTGCAGGGCTGACCTGAGTGACGTTCTGGGGTGTGATCACAGTGGGAGATGTTCGCCGCCGCCATCGCCGGGCAGGACACGAGGCAGATGTTCATCTCGAAGCTGAAGACGTGGATCGGCGCGACGACAACGGACCGGGCCATGACCGACCTCTACGACGCTGGGACGGGAGGGTATCCTGGCGGGGGGCCGACTTTTGTGGCGCGGCCCGTGATGGGAGGAACGTTTGCGCTGTTGGCATTGCCTAAGTAAATGGCGCCTCGGATCCTGGCCCATGTACATCCATCCACCTGCCTACCTAGCTAGACTGTCTGGATCTATCACATGGAATATGGGTACCCGCATTGGAGTGAAACTGTCTTTTGTTGACAGCAGCACCGGTTTGCCTAGCCCCGGGATGGCACAAGTCCTAGACATGTCAGACTTTGGGCCGGCCGTGAAGGCGATAGCGACAGAGGCCAGCTATCCGCCAGAGATAACATGCGTGGCTGGTAGCTACCCAAAGCTTGCCTAGGTAGTCGAGCTTCCATTGGCTGGTGGCATGTCGCCCTTATTTGGCACACAGGACCTCCACCACTCCCATCGAGCGGAGTTCCCATGGCATCAATGTATATGCAATATCTGAACTGGGTCTTACCCACGCTGTTACTGTCTTGCCAGTTCTGTGTGGACGTTCGCACATGCATCTAGGTAGATAGTGCAACATGCCCTGGGTGTTCGAGTCAGTCGTCGGCGGAGTTGTAAGACGTTTGTATTAAGCGTAAGCCATACATAACTCAACCTTCCAGGTTCCATGACATAGATGTGTGTGGTCTTGGGGTTTGCTCTCCATTCCCTTCCCCCAAATCCGACCGAAGCTCGACGCTATTCCTTGCCGGAATGATCGGCACATTTTGGGGAGGGTACGAATGTGTGTGTCCCGAACCTTTTGGATTACTTACTGCTGCCTCCCAAAGCTTTCCCCCTCTTTCCCGTCGCCGTCAACCATCCACCCCTGAGACTTCGCATCGCCGGCAGCCTGGGCATCCATCGATCACGACCACGGCCGAAGATTGCCACGAAACCGCGATACATAACTGCCAGCCAATGAGATGACTTGGAGACACGGAGCGGTTCATCCTACATGCCAGAGGCGGCCGTTCTCACTCTGCGCTTGAAGACCTTTCCATATTAGCGTTTTTTGAGCAGCGAGTCGGGCCTCGATGCTACCTTCCCCGGCTACCTAGACATTGCCAAGACCTTTAAGGGCTTGACGTCATTCTTCCCGAATCGGTACCCTGTCTAGTAACCTGGCTGGGCCGGTGATGTAGGCGGGTGAGCGATTTGATAAGCCTCCGAGAATCTCCTATGGTTCAGTCTATCAAGCTGACGATACTTTCTCAGTTGCAACTTGCAATGGGAGGGAACCCCGCCCTTTGTGAGACTGATTTGCAATCCACCAACCGGAGGCAAAGCCTGAAACTGTGAGACCTACTTTGAAGGGATTAGCAACCGCTTTGATACGCATGGCAAGGGCACCTTCTGGAATAAACGGCCGTGTCGAACCGTTCCAACGGAGCTCGCCTTGCTCGTGTGGGCTGATCACCGATCGACAGTGGCCCCTGGGATCGAAGGGGTAGGCCGCCAAGGGTCGGCAAAGGTCCGTTGCACCTCTTCTGGCTACAGTAGATGGTCAGGTGCCACCATTTGGGCATCTGGTCGTCAGTCCCTCCGCAAGCCGCCGGTAGAAATGAGAGCCAGGAGAAGCAAAGAGAATTGAAGAAAGCATACCTCTGTGGCCCCGCAGTGTTATCTTGTCTAATCCTATCAACGGTGCCAGCATACCCGCTATTCCCCGCAGGCCGCTTTGAGTGATTTGATCTCTTGGGGTTCAAGGGATCTAGACTGGGTCACAGGTAGGTGGGCAGCCATGCAGTTCGTGTGGGAATGTCTGGTGTATTCGCACCGTTGCCGGGTCGTACTACTAGTGTATCTACTGTACCTAGGTATCCATGTCGCTGTGGAGGTTTTAACTGGCTTTGACTGGCTGTGACTGGGTTTTGCATTGGTGCTGGTGGAAGGTTGGACGAATGGCTTCTAACTGGGCACAGGTCCCTGCTTCTTGGGGCCTTAATCCGGTCTCTTAAGGCTAGCCCTCCAGTCAAATGCTCCAGCAGGCCACCATGAGCCTAAAATCTCCCCACTGATGAGGGGCACTTGGGGGAGCTAAACGCATTGAAACATCCAGGCAGGTACCTCGACAACGGCAGGATACAATACGTTTCAAGCAACCAATAACAATCTGATCAAGAAGAGTCTGGCACCACCACATCCTCTGGGCAAATGCAACAAGCAATTTAAAAGAAGAGCAAGATTCCTCCTCAAATCCCACGATACGCAAGACTCTCATTCTGTCCTAGTTCTCGTTGTCGTGTTGCTCCTTTGTGCTGCAAACATCAGTTCAACGCTGCTTTGCAACCCGATAAAAGAGGTTTCCGTACTGGCCGGCCCCACTTTCCACTGCAGAGCCCACCGGCAAAGGGGTGAGTGAGGGGACCGACGTCGACACCCAAACAGAGGGTGAATCCATCCCACTTCCGTCCAACAGACACCTAAGGCGGAGAAAACACCATCACAACTCAATCGCGCTCCCAATCGGCTACGCAGAAAGCCAAATAAATAAAAACCTCGACGGCATACTCAGTGCTTCTCACCTGACGAGCAATAGAACCCACAACCTGCTCGCCCTAAGACGAAACACAGCTTCTGCACAACCTCGCAGCACTGCCTGAGACCTTTTTCCCGAGCCCTCTTCGAGTCACGATCGCATTCAAAATGAATCCCCTCCAGAAGAACAAGATCGACATCAACGTGAGTCCCCCGTTCTGCTACAACCAGGAATATGACAATTTCTTTACCTTCAGTCCCCCTCAAGCAAGCCGAGAAGCCGTCCATCCCAGATCCCTCCGGTCGACGGTGTGCTTCCCTTCCGCAGCAAATAGCAAATCGAACCCGCTTGGGAAAACAAATGACCAGTCTCGCTAACCCTCTCCCTGCTCCACCCTTGATCAAACACCTGGAATCAAAAACAGTCCCTCTCCCCAGAAGAGCAGCGCCTCTTCCGCCTCTACGGCAAGCTCCCCTCCAAGTCGGACCACTTCGCCAAGCACCTCAAGGAGCGCAAGTACTTCGACAGCGGCGACTACGCCCTCAGCAAGGCCGGCAAGGCGGACTCGGTCGACACGGGCTCCGTCGGGTCCCAGCACCCCGTGCCGGAGAACATACCCCACCTCTCGTCCCCCGTGGGGCCCGCCGGCTCCGGCGGCACCTCGGGCCTGGCCAACGGCCTGATCCCCCACCTGCACCACCCGCACGGCAGCCACAACCACCACCACCACCACCAGGCGGGGAGCCCCGTCAAGGAGAGCAGCTTCCTGCACAGGGAGACGAGCGCGGACGCGCTGGAGGAGGCGAGTAGCCAGCAGCAGCAGCAGCAGCCGCCTCGCACCCCGCAGCAACAAACACCGCAGGCAAACCAAGGGAAGGTCGAGGCTATCCCCATTCGGCGATAGATGAGTTCTGACGCTACCTTGCTCCTTTTTTTCTTGTTACTTTTCCTTCTCTTGCTGCTCTTGTTGCTGCTACTACTGGCGTCCTCTCTACTTTCGTTTTGCTATGTTCGCGTCCTCAGAGGCGACGAGCCCTCCCTATTTACTACTCTTTCTGGGCTGTCCTTCGCGGTAAGGGGATGGACGGACGGGGGTGTCCGGATGGGAATAGGGGAGAAGTGCGGCCGGAAGAAAGATGGAATGAGGGGATCGAGGCTGGCGGGTTATGGTTAGTTGCTTTGATGATGGACCACAAACTTGTCCTAAAAGATTGTTCTGTTTTTTAAACCTCGGTCGCATGAGCTCATGATATGGTCTTCGTTCGCCTCGGCGTCTTTGTTGACCTTGGTTTCTCTGGCGTTGGGGTTTTCTCAGATTGTGGGAACTGATGCGGAGAGTGGAAAGGGCGGGAGGTGAGGCCAATGAACGGCTGGGTCAAGCCATGGGTTTCCTCACGGTGGCAGTCTGTTGCTCCGTGTTGCTCTATCTGATCGACAGCTCACCCTCGTTTTTGAAGGATGGGGGTTTCTTCCCTTGCACGGTTCTCGGGATATGTTCATGTCCATTAGTACCCTTGTCTCATTTTTTCCTTTTTTACCAGGCGTCAAATTTGGTAGCAGCTGGCAGCTCACAGATTGATTTAAGATATCTTCAAATTTCCCTTGAATGCACAAGTAAGAAAAATAAAAGGATCGGTGTCTCAAACTTATGCTGCGTACCTAGTCCAACATGTTTGTAGACGAAACTCTAGATAACGACGATCATGTATGCCTCCTTTAATTCCGGATAGGGGGAGAGGCAGGGGATCACACCACAGAGACGCAGCAGACCACCAGACGCTGATGTTTGTCCGTAGA
Organism: Pseudohalonectria lignicola; assembly: GCA_003049395.1. Classification (NCBI taxonomy): domain Eukaryota; kingdom Fungi; phylum Ascomycota; class Sordariomycetes; order Magnaporthales; family Ophioceraceae; genus Pseudohalonectria; species Pseudohalonectria lignicola. The sequence goes on along the minus strand of PYSP01000096.1, from coordinate 81,178 downwards.
TTTTGTTTGGAGAGCCCACTAGAACCGTGAGTGTCTATCGAAGCCTCTAGCTTTCTTGATTTGGACCCCCCTTTATTTACATCCTATTTTTGACGCCAAACGCCATCCAGGAAGCATGTGTGGTACGTAGCGACCCTAACCCTCACATGGGGAGGAAGATGGGTCATGTGTGCACCATACACCACCACCAATCGACAGACCAACCAGCCAACTCAACCTTCCAGAGCCTTCTCCGCCATGGCCAATGCGCCCTCAAACGTCTTGTTCCCACCGATGAAGCCGCTAGCGTGGACAAACACGGAGCCCTCGACGCCGGCGATCTCATCGAGCGCCTCGTCCCGGAAACCCCTCCACTTCTCCGGCAGCGGCCTCCGGCTCTCGAACGAGTCCTTGGAGACGGGCACGCACTGGATCCGCCACTTGGCTCCTGGGGTGGGCTTCTCCGGGTAGAGCACGTAGAGAACCTTGCCCTGCGGGTCGACGCCCTGCTCCTCCTCGAGGCTGTAGAGGTGGTCCTTCCAGGGCACGGACTGGCCCCTGAAGACGAGGATCCTCGGGTCGGCGGCGGCGCCCCCGGGCTGTTGGCCGCGGCGGGCGAAGGCGTCGGCCACGACGGAGCGTGCGGGCAGCCAGGCGCGGGCGTAGTAGTCGAGGTCGCGGTCGAACTCCTCGCCTATCCTGGCGCTGGCGGCCTCGAAGCGGGCGTCCTCGGCGGCCTGGGCCTCGGCCGGGTCCTCGGGGACAGGGTCGTTCCAGTTCGGGTTGAGGCGCGAGACGACGGCGCCGAGGGTGAAGCCGCCGTCGGAGAAGCGCTTTTCGATGCCGTGGCGGCTCAGCAGGGCCGGGTCGTGGGCGTCGACGCCGTTGTCGTTTGCGTCGACGGCCTCGACGAAGTTCTCGTACAGCTTCCGGTACAGCATCTCGACCGTGGCCTCGTTGTCCGAGTCCGGCTCGCCCAGCCGCCGGCGGATGATCTGGTGCCCGAAGTGCATGTAGACCAGGCCCGCGCTCGACAGCTTCGTGAGCCTGCCCGGGAAGGTGGTGGAGAAGGTCCGCTGGTGGTGGTCGAACCGGAGCCGCTCGGCGTCGTACACCCCGCCCACGTCGACGACGGTGTGGCACGCGTCCAGCAGGGCCTGGTCGCGCGTGCGGACCAACGAGGCGCCGGCGTAGGTCGGCACGTGCTGCCGCAGCATGTAGACGGCCAGGGCCTCGTCCGCGTGAAAGTGCCCGTTGTGGGTGCCGATGGCGACGGGCGCGCCGTCCCCCCCGGCACTGTCCGTCTTGAGGCGCTTCGCTGCGCTCTCGGCCATCTTTCTGAGAGGTGTGAGTCTGGAGTTGAGGTTGAGGCGGCGGAGCATGTAGGAGAGATGGAGGGCGGCGGGTGAGATCGTTGACTTGGTGCAATTGGAAGTTGCTGTAGATGATGCGTAGGGTTCTGAGGGGTCACACACAACAAGACAGCGAGATGCGTACATGCACAGGGGTGAGGGGATAGGAAGCGTAACGAAAGTTTGGACTTTGGAGTTTCCCTGCAGCATGCAGCAGCAAAATAGCAACGCCCCGCTTTCGAACCGAAGCTTCAAACTGGCCCTGGTCGCACTCTAGCTGTTCCGGTCACGAAGGTGGGCAGAATGGCATGTTCTTTGTTGGTTGATCGCTTCAATCCAGGCTGCAAACTACGGCGCAGACCTCCTGTGAGCTCGCACAGCTGCGGGCCACGTCAGTGGCGGTTGGTGTTGTGTTTGTTAGGTCGGGTGCTGTGGGTGCAGGAGACACAGGAGTATTACGGGAGTATTACAGGAATATTACAGGAGTATTACAGGAATATTACAGGAGGTGTTGATGTTGGCGTGCAGTTAGTTACATCCACGCAATAGTCTGCGCTGATATGCGAACAATCAGCATCGCGACTGGAGCGTGCCTGAAATTTGTTGCAGGAGTTTCGTGCATAATCCGAACAGACTACATATCTAAACTTTTTCCCGTGCTCCAATTCCCTCGTTCGTCGCCATTGCATCAAAGATTCCGAGGCCCCCGCTCGACTCTTCCAGCCCTCAATAATATTAATCCTTATTTCCCCACGAGTCTTCCCAGACAACCAGACACGAGCGCCCCAAAATCTAGGATTCTCGCCAGGCAATTTTCGGTCAAGTCATCGTCCTTTGGCGATGGAGGACGATGGGACGGCGTCCCTACCGGACGTCCACATGGAGGATGTCGGACACGAGAAAGCATCTGCCTCGGCTGGGAAACAGTCGTACAAGTCATGGAAGAAGAAGTATCGCAAAATGCGTGTCAAGTTTGAGGAGAAGATGCGACACGGCGAGGAGATGCACAGGCTTGAGCAGAAAGCCATCGAGACAAATAAGCGGCTCGCCGTGGAGATAGAGTCAGTCAGAAGAATCCGCACTAATCTCCCCTTGCGCTGCTTCAGGATACTAGACCACACGCTGATACATTCAATCACCCACCTGCAGCCGCCTACTCGACTACCTCTTGGACATGAACAACAGCGTCCAGATGCCTCCCGACAAGCGCTTCGACCTCAGCCTTGGCCTCCCCTCCCCTCCATCTTCCGTCTCTCGGGCAGACGACATGGTCCTCCCGATCGACGATCCACACCACTCCGGCTACAACGGTGAGAGGCCATCAAAGTCACTGCGCGACCTCATCGAAAAAGTGCCCCACCACGGCTTCGCCACGGCGGCGGAGCTATTCCCGGATGTCGTGGCCGACCTCGAGACGGGCAGCGACGGGCCTGCAGTCGACCCGGCGCTATGGGGCCACCCGGCGTCCTTCCTCACCGCCGACGACGTCGACAACTACCTCTGGGATGTCGACCAGCGGATCAACGCCCAGCGGCGCGCGAGGGGCCTCGAGCCCATGCCGAACCTGCCCACACTCGCGCCCAAGGCCGCGGCCGCGGCGGCACTGCACCCGGAAGGGACGGCTACGAACGGCTCGGGCTCGGGCGCGGGCGCGGGCTCCGGGAGCGGCGCCGCCACCAACGGCGTCAAGGGGGACGCCGCCGCCGCCGCCGCCGCCTCGGCCCTCTCGGCCACGAGCCGCGACTTCGCCCTGCGCAACCCGACGAGCGTCTACAACTGGCTGCGCAAGCACGCGCCAAGGACGTTCCTCCAGGACGTCGAGCCGGCCGGGTCCGCCGCCGCGGACAGGGAGAACGGCGACGACTCCCACCACGACGACCACGACGGCCACGGCCACGGTCACGGTCACGGTCACGGCGGTGGCAGGCGCGGCGCGCACGGCAAGGCTGCCGGGGCGGCCGCCTCGCGGTCGCGCAGGTCCGTCGGCGGGGCGACCCCAGCCGAGAAGGGGAGCCACCGCGCCCCAACGGGCGGCGGCCGCTCCGCCTCTAAACGGGGCGGGGGATCCGGTGCTACTGTGACGCCATCGCACCCGCGGAGCAAGCGCACCGCCGCGGCCTCGGCCTCGAAGGCCGCTGCTGCTGCGGCGGCGGCGGCGGCGATGGCGGCGGCGGCGGGCACGGACGTGGACGATGGCATGGACTACTACGACACGGAGGCGGCCCCGGAGCCGTCAGCCGCAGCCGCGACGCCGACTCCCGCCGCCCACCCCGCCTCCGCAGCAGCCGCCAAGGGCGGCAGCAAGCGGAAGCGCACCGTCGATGACGACCCCGGGTACAGGCCCAAGGGCGGGTCCAGCCGGCCGACCAAGAAGAAGCGCAAGAGCGAAGGGGGCGAGGGCACGGCCTCCTCTGCGACGGCGGCGGCGACCACTACCAAGAAGTCGAGGAGGAGCGAGCCGGTGCTCCTGGCCCCCGCGGCGGCGGCGGTGGACGAGGATGATGCGCACGGCGACGATGCCGACGCCGACTAGGAAGGGTACGCGGGCGCGTCCAGTGGTGGCAGTGGGGTAGGCGACGACAACGACGGCGATGCCGCCGCTGACCCGATGATGCGCTGACCACGCCAGGGACCGCAGCGATACGTGATCCCTCCGAAAGGCGGAGGGTGGACTTCCCTTGCGTCTACCCACGGGATGTGTGTAAGCTGGTTGGGAGTAAAGAGCTGCAAGGGTTTTCCAAGGTTCATGAGGAGGGGGTTCATGTTGGGGTCAGGAGATCTAGCCGTCGGGACTTGAGCGGGCTTGCTCGTCTTCTTTCTTACTTCTTCTCTACCCCCCTTCCCCATTCATCCCACTTTATATCTTCAACTTTTCCCCCTGTTATATCATTATCTACTGTACGGCTTTCGGCACGCATACCCTTCTTTTCCACTCGCTTCTAGCTTTTGCTTTGCAGGCCGCTAGCAATGGCCACGCTCCCTTCTCCCCAGGTGGCCAGGATACAGCTCATAAGCTCATGGTCGAGGGGGACAAACAACCAAAATATCATCGGTGGGATTCAAAGATTGGCGGGGTTGGCATTGGGACGCTCTGGTCTGGTTGCGACGGGAGTTTGGCTTTTCTTTTGGAAGGAGGATCAGGACAGCTTTTGCTCTTCTTAGACTTCTCTCTCATGGGCTTGTTCTGTTTGTTTATGTATGGCTTGCAGGACGAGATCAAAAACGAAAAAGAAAAGAAAAAGAAGAAAAACAGCGCTTCCATAACCCAAATATTCGCTACGGCGTAGGTGTGCATGGACACTTGACATTGAACGGCTGAAGGGGGACTGTAGATGCCGTCCTAGACCTGTCAACCATAAGAGGTTACCAGTTCAATAGCTGTTAATCCAGGACCAACTGTCCCCAAAAGTATCCTTTGCCAGTAAACATGAGATAGTCGTCATGTAAGCTTTTGAAACAGCCATATATAATTCTACCGAGTGCTGTATGTATGTATCCCATACTCTCTGTAGCTCTATTTACATGTAAGTCCACCGCCACTCTGTACCTTTATCTGCTCTGGTAGGCTTGAGTGCGGTGTGGCGTATGCCAAGAAAGGATAAAATGCCAAAACCAAATACATAAAAGCGAGATTGGGGAACCCTTGTCCAAAAAGATAGAAAAACAACCCAAAGGAATAAGGACGAGAAGAAAAAGGAGAAGAAAAAAGAGGTCGTAATATGCAAATCGCAACGGTCCGTCCCTCTCCTTTTCTCCTCTCTCATCTAGGGTCTGTGTCGCCGATTTACCCCTCCTCCGAAGTCCGCAATCCCGAGCCCCGAAGCTCCACAACCCCGGCTCAGAGGATAAAGGCTAAGGGAGCAAGACAAGACACACACCACACACCACACACACAACCCCGCAAAACCCCATCCGTCAAACGACGATAAAGGGACAGAGAATGCCCATTCCTTCCCCTCCCCATCACCCACCTCACAGCTTCTCCTTCAGTATCTGCTTCATCCTCCTCTCCACGGCGTCCAGGTACTCGTTGGTGGTGACGTAGTCGCTCCTCTCGTTCTTGCCGCACGCGAGCGCCAGGTCCTTAGTCATGATGCCGTCGACGTCAACCGTGTCCACGCACGCCCTCTCGAGGCTCTCGGCGAAGGCCACCACCTCCGGGGTCCCGTCCAAGGTGCCCCTCTGGACAAGCCCCCGAGTCCACGCGAAGATGGATGCGATCGGGTTCGTCGACGTCTCCCGGCCCTTCTGGTGCTCGCGGTAGTGACGCGTCACCGTGCCATGCGCCGCCTCCGACTCGAACGTCTTGCCGTCAGGCGTGATCAGGACCGAGGTCATAAGCCCCAGGGAGCCGAAGCCCTGGGCGACGATGTCGGACTGGACGTCGCCGTCGTAGTCTGCAAAGGTAGGACATGGGGGTAAGCAAGACGTTATGGATCAGGAGGATGGGTTCTTCCCGCTTGTGGGGGCGAATGGAGGGGAGGAGAGGGGGAGAATTCCGTTCCCCCCAAGGTTCCAAGCTCACTCTTCAAAGCCATGATGTACCCTCCCGCGCTCTTGATCATCTGCGCGACCATGTCGTCGATCAGGCGGTGCTCGTACCAGATCCCTTTGGCCTCAAACTCGGGCTTGTACTTGGTGTCGTACAGCTCCTGGAAGATGTCCTTGAAGCGGCCGTCGTACTTCTTGAGAATCGTGTTCTTGGTGCTCATGTACAGTGGCAGCTCCTTGCTCAGCGCCAGCTTGAAGCTCGAGTGAGCGAACCCGGTGATGGACTCGTCCGTGTTGTACTGGGCCTGCGCCACACCGCCGCCGTCCTTGAACTCGTACACCTCGATCTCCTGCGGCCCGCTCCCGTCGGCGGGCGTGAAGGTCAGGCTCAGCTTCCCCGGCCCCGGCACGACGAGGTCCTTGGCCCGGTACTGGTCGCCGAAGGCGTGACGGCCGATGATGATGGGCTTCTTCCAGCTGGGCACGAGGCGGGGGATGCGGGGGATCACGATCGGCTCCCGGAAGACGGTGCCGCCCAGGGCGTTACGGATCGTGCCGTTGGGGGAGAGCCACACTACAAACAAAAAAGAAAGTTAGGTGGGGGAGACAAGGTCACACACAAGTCAGGAACCCTGTACCCAGTACGCAAGGCACAAAACACCCCATGCGCGCGGACACACACACACACACACACACACAC